>VCAZ01000024.1:3548281-3549405 GCA_005784505.1 Bagarius yarrelli
ACACACCCACACACAAATCACACACACCACCTGCCCTTCATCTAGCCTTAAAAAAAACCCCTAACACGGCTTTACAGCTGCCTTTCATTTGCGAATGCGTCCCAAACTTTTTCTTTCATTTGCTCAGAAAAAAAACCAAAAATCTCCACAGGAGCACAGGAACCGATTCGCCTCCTGTCTTAGCAGGTATGAGTTTCATCCTGCATCTGATGAGAAAAAGGACAAAGCTGGTAACTAATTCATAAAGTCCAGGCGGAGACGCCAAAGTGAGCACCGTCCCCAGGGACGTGGCAGAGCCAATCACTGCCAGAGCTCCTGCCGTCCATTGTGCTCCATGAGATGTGACAGAGGTGCTACAAAGCATGTCATTCTCAGAATGGACGGTTGATGCACACACACACGCACACACACACCTTTCTTCTTTTTTCCCTCCGTCATCTTTCTGTTTTTTTGTCTGCTCGTTGTTTGTCTGTTTTTTTTTCCTTCTTCGGAAACTTTCTCTCGAAGCGATGCTAAAATAATAATAAAGCTGGTTTTAGTCCTCCGAAATCCACACATCCTTCTCCAGTTTACAACCAATCAAAGCTGGATGGAATCAGACGCAGGGTTCTGTGTGTGAGCTGAGTTACCGTCCCAACGAGTCTGTCTTTCTTTTTTTCTCTCTGTCTTTTTGGTTCCTATTAGTTCTATTTTTTTTTACTTGCAGTAAATATCAAAGGGTTAGAATTAACCAGCTAATAGAACAACACCTCAACTCCACTCTTTTATTAAAGAGACAGACAGACAGACAGGCAGACAGACAGACAGATAGAGTCAGGGGGAAAAATGATTTGATCCCCTGATTTTGTACATTTTCCCACTGATAAAGAAATAATCCTATAATCAGTCTATAATATTAATGTTGGTTTATTCAAACTGTGAAAAACAGAAAAACAACAAAAAACATCCAGAAAAACACATTTCAAAAAAGTGAGTGAAAAAAATTTAATCTCCATCAATAAGCAAGATTTTTGGCTCCCAGGTGTCTTTTATACAGGTAACAAGCCGAGAAAGGGACCCTCTAAAGGGACACTTTTAAAGGGACTCTCTTAAAGGGACACTCTTAAAGGGACTCTCTTAAAGGG
>VCAZ01000024.1:3551642-3561642 GCA_005784505.1 Bagarius yarrelli
CATGAGCTCACACACACCTCGATTTCCTGCTATCGATCCTCAGTTCCCAGCCTGCAGGTTCTCGCCGTGTCCTCGCAAAGCGTCCGGACGAATCGCTTCCAAACGCCTTCATATGCACCATTTACACGCCCTGCTGACGGTCCCAACACAACATTATCCTCGGTTCGAATCTCTGGGAAAAAACACGCCACTCACCGGGAGGGTTTGGGGGGTGTTCCTGATTTTTTTGTGTGTGTTTTTTTTCTTCACTCCTGAATAAATGCACGGTTCTCTGATGCGTGTTTGCAGATCTGTTAAGCGAAAAAAAAAAAGAAGTGTGGTTGACACCGAATGGTTATGATTAGGATCAATCAGGAAGCAGGCAACAAAGAACCTTCTTATATGAGGAATATGAAGTGAAAATGAGAAGCAGAGAAAAGAAAAAAAAAAAAAAAAAAAAAAAAAAAACGCCGTCCGCGGATCGTTTCAAGGTCCGAGGTACAGAACAGAACGTGGCATCTCGGGTTTACCCCTTCCTCACAGCCTTTTTCTTCACCAAAGGTCAGAAGTGTAACGTAATTATCCTGCTATAGGAAACATCTGCTCCGAAACTCGTCCCGACTCTTAATCCGCCGCGAGGAAGCGTGTGGGCTGCGGCGTCACGTTAAGACTCAAGCTTGTTTTTATTTATGCAACTTACATTTACATTCACTGCATCTGGCAGACGTCCTCATCCATTCATCTCTTACATACAACTGAGCAATCCGGGGTTAAGAGCTTAATGCTAGTGGTGGCTTGGTGGTGCTGGAATCGAACCCCAGACTCTCTGGTATCAATCCAACACCTTAACCACCGAGCCACCACTTCCTTCTTTGCTTTTGCTTTAATTGAATTTTATTTTATTTTAAGCCGCCAATCGAGGAACCTGTATTACACAAACACACACACACACTACACACACACACACACACACACACACATACAGTACACCTTTGTTGTTGGTAGATATAAAAATCATCAGGATAATGAGAGCCGATTCACACACACACACACACACACACACACACACACATGCGTAAACAAGCTGTGATGCGCGTCGCTACACACTTCCTGCAGATGAAGAAATATTTGCTTTAGTGCTCATAAACAACAAGTTTCTCTCTCTCTCTCTTTATCTCTCTCTTTTTTTCCACTTCTCCTAAGCTGAAATGCGGCCTGTCACAAAAGGTGCATTCATTTGGGAGGGGGTGGGAGCCCCCCTTACCCCCTCTCTTACCCCCTCACCCGGTGGCAGGAGATGAGCCGCTTCAGCTCCAGAATTAAATTATTTTTAAATGCAGCTTATGCATTTTACATGACCTGTGCTGCTTCCTCCACCTCCGTCTATCCTTACCTCCGCTTCTCCCTCTCTCTTTTTTTTTTTTTTAAAGAGGTGGAGGTGGAAGTGTGAAAGGTGGAGGAGTGTTGTCAGGTGTGTGTGTGTGTGTGTGTGTGTGTGTGTGTGTGTGTGTGTGCGATTCAGGATGTTGAACCCCAGGATTCAGAGACTTGCTGGAAGTTCACCGCTTTGGCCTGTGTGTGTGTGTGTGTGTGTGTGTGTTTTGGTGCCGAAGCCCATCTGAAAACCTCCAGCCTTCCTGAGATGGCCAGGATTTGAATCCTCACACTCCCAGAATTCCGCTTTAGCGTATAGGAATAATTCCTGTCCGACCAATCAGACGCTCCGGAGAGGAAGTGAATGTAGACGCAGGTGAGGTCAGGGACGCCGTTTCCTCTACACGGTTTGGATGCAGTTTTTTTGCGTATGACTTTGTTGGGGGTGTGTTTATATGTGCATGTGTGTGTGTGCTCTTTCTTTCCTCTTTGTGTGTGTTTCCTTTTGGTGTGTGTTCGTGTGTGTGTGTGTTGTGAGTTTGGGGTTTAATGCCAGCGGGATTAAAAGGAAGCTTCGCAGTTTTCGCCTGGTTTCGCCTCTCAGTGAGCGCCGCAGCTGCTTTTCCAGGATTTATCCGACCTTCCAGCCGCTCGTGCTTCCCGGGACGTTTCATCTTCTCGAGAATTCCAGTCCAGTTAGTCTTTATTATCAGGAAAGTTTTCGCCGTAATAAAACACTGCCACTATTTTTTAGTCATTTTTTTTCCAGACAAATCCGAGTTCTTCCTGTTCCTGTTTCCTGTAGCAGCGTCCATGTGGTGTGTGTGTGGTGTGTCTCATACAGCAAATAAAAAACGATCAGTCTCCAGCGGGACATCCTCCTAACCGCTTTGCCGGGTGTGTGTCTGACGTTTATTTCCTTGTTTTTTGTTTTTTTTTGGAAAAACATGTGTTTTGGATCATGAGTCATGTTTGCCTTAACACAAATGTGTGTTTTTTATTTTTACCCCCAGCCTTCAGTGTATGTTATGTGTGTGTACTTTGACACACCGTGTGTGTGTGTGTGTGTGTGTGTGTGTGTGTGAGCATGGGATTTCTGAGTTTTATAGACATTCCTCTCGGTTTGCTCGTTTACTCACGTTATCAAAAAAATGGTCAAATACGGTCTCAGCTTTCTTTCTCTCTCTCTCTCTCTATTCTCTCTCCTCTCTTCTCTCTATTCTCTCTCTATCTTTTCTCTCTCTCTCTCTCTCTCTCTCTCTTTCTCTCTCTTTCTTCTCTCTATCTCTCTCTCTCTCTCTCTCTCTCTCTCTCTCTCTCTCTTCTCTTTCTCTTCTCTCTCTTCTCTTTCTCTCTTTCTCTCTCTCTCTCTCTTCTATTTTCTCTTACTACACACAAAGATCACACCTGTCTGCAGTTTACAGCAGTGTCAATAACAGATTCTTTACTTCCCTCTTGCCCCGAATGTCCTCCAGTCCAAAAAAATACATATTTAACCCTGATATAATAATAATAATAATATTATAATAACAAAAATATTATTTATAGTCGTGGTGATAGTAATATTAATAATAGTATAATAATCATAATGTTTTATCACATTAAAGGCCTGAGCGATGATTCTGAGCGATATTCTGTTGAATGAGTTTTATCGCAACACTAAACGTATCATCGCAATAATACCGATATATAGTGACTTTATTATGCAATATGCAAATGAGGATTTTTGGCATAATTTTCCACTAAATTCATTAAATGATTTACAATATATAATAATATATAAATTAATATTTAGACATTATTATTATTCCTGCATTCTGACCGGTTGGGACTGAAGCTCGATTGTCGTGTTTATAATATAAAATATAAAAGTACAACCTTTCATCCTTTGAAAAATAAAATAAAGAAAGTAAGGGGAAGTTTCATTTGAATAATTTCCTTGAGTCGGACACGCGCCTTCATCAGCTTCTCTATCTCGTATTGATGTCAGTCGTAATATTTCACAGGAAGTAGGTTAAATACAGCAGTTTTCGTCTGCTGCCCAGATTTTCTGAGGAGACAAAGAAAGAAAGAAAAAAAAAAAAAAAAGTCTCCTTGTTTTATGTGACCCACTTTTCCTTTTGTTCCCAACATGAGAATAACCTCAGACATGTAAACCTCGGCTGATTTGTAGACTCGTGTCAATTAGCATTAGCGTACGACTGAGTCATGCCAGAGGAGCGCTACCACTCGTTTATGTCACGCGCACGGAATAGGCCCGTCTCCGAGCCTGGAGCCGGCCACGTGATTACCGCTTGATTTCTTTTCATTTAGGGGACTGATGCTGTTCATCCATAAAAAGGGGACAAAGTGGTTTCTTTCTTTCTTTTCTTTATGCGGAGGTCAATAGAAATTAGGGGGGAAGCTACAATATTTAAAATAATAATAATAGTAATAATAATAATAATAATAATAATAATAATAATAATAATGTTTCGATTTCTTAGTTTTATTCCGTTATTTATGCTTCTTCAGGCACTTCAAAGAAACGCATCAGAGAAACTCGATCCTCTTCCCTTCTTCATTTCTCCAGCTGGAGAGGTCTATAATTCCACCCAGGTGTGATCCAGAACTGCTAAAGTGTATTTTTCTTCTTTCTTTCTTCTTTTTGTCTTCCTATATATTTTTATATATTTATTTATCATTTTTTTTTTTGTGACCAGGCGCACAAGGTTCACACAATAAGCTTTCCCTCCTCCTCCCCGCGTCAGAAATGCAATCTGTTCCACGAGCGGCTTGCTGTCAGTTTAAAAATGACTATAATAAAAGTGACCATGAAGATGGATTCTGTGATTTTGCGTTTCTAATCAGTCATCTGTGAAGAGCAGTGTGTGTTTTTTGTTTTTTTTTGTTTTTTTTGGCTTTTTTTGCTTTTGATTCGGCGTCGTCCTGACAGGCCAGACGGATGGCATGCAGGGGTGTGGGGGGGGGAGGGAGAGAGAGAGGAGAGAGAGCGAAGAGAAGAGAGAGAAGAGAAGACGGGAACGAAGAGGAGAGAAATTGGGGGGGCAGAAGAGAGAGTCAGAGGGGAGAGAAAGAGAAGAGGGAAGCGAAAGCAAAGAAGAGAAGAAGAGAAGAAGAGGAGAAGCAGCAGGGATTATTAACTGTCTTCCTATTAAAGTTAGCGAGACGATCTGCAGTGGCTGGAGAACTGCGCTGATTTAAGCTGAAAGCTTTCAAGAGTGAGAGGAGAGAGAAGGAGTGAGAGAGAGAGAGAGAGAGAGAGAGAGAGAGAGAGATTTCTCCTCCTCATCATCTAATAATCGCAGCTCTCACACTCACCAGGAGGCTGACTCAACCCTGATGTTGTGTGTGCATGTATATGTGCATGCAAAGAAAAAGCAGCCAGAATGCATGCACCAGATTCAAACCAAGTGTGTATGCATGCCGAAATGCGACAACAGAACAAAATCGAAAAAACTATCCGAATCACCTGGAATATAAAGCAGGTTTGGGAGGAATTAGAGAGCTGAAATTAAAAACCCGAACCCGTGATAGTGAAAGCTGTCAGGTTTCACTCGGATCGGCGGCTTACCTTCCACACGCCGGTCCTCCGTCTCCTCCTCATCGCTCCTCGGGTCATTCTTCCTCACCGCAGATCTCTGATGTCCTGATTTCCCTGACTTGCTTCTCCTGCTCTCTCTTTTTCCCTTCTTGCTTCTTCTCCAAATGTCCTCAATGCTGGCACTGTTGAAATATCTGTGCAAACAGTCTCCAGATATTTTTTTTTCTCAGAGCTGAGGCACTACAGGGTTGTTTTCAGCTATTTGGCCCCTGGGTGCATTTCAAACGTTGAAAAAAAAAAGCCGGAGCTGTTTTCTCTATAGGGTTCGGAGGCTCCAGCCCAGTGGCTGTACATGAACACACTTAGAGTCAACCGTGTTCCACTAAACACCCATCAGAGAGTCGAGCTGCGAAGGGAACACACACATACACCGCCGAGAGCTCCGGCTTCACCGCACGTGTCTGTCGCAGGCCTCCGTACATAATTACAGCCAGAAAATAAAATCACATACGTTAATCTGAGCTTTTTGACTTTCTTTATTACAAATCTCAGATTTGCTCAGTGCCGAATCGTTGGCGTGGCCTGTCGGGGCCCCGCTGTTGTCTAGATCACGCACCCTTTCTGTTCGCGTATGTGAAATGGTGGTCAAAGAGTTCTTTGTCGCACGTGGCTTTCAGAACACATCACCGTCGCCAGCGATCAACTCTAATGCCTTCCGACATTTTGTTTTTCGACTGGGAAGCATTTTAATACGCATGTGATTTGGGTGTTGGGTAACCGGGAAATAGGGCTGTCTGTGAAAAATCCAGATAAAAAGACTTTAAAATTAAAGAAAGCAAAGACTAAAATTTTGTTGATTTTTGTTTTTTTAATGCAATTTTTTTTTTTATTCCTACTGAAAGATGCAAGATTTACTATTTAATACAGTGTAAAATTATTAAAATCACTTTGTTAGTATTCAGATACGATTATCAATGACTATATAACACATACGGTAATCTAACCCTGAACTATTCTATTTATACATATTGGTTAAGTTATTTATCTTTTTTTTTAAAAAAAAAAAACCCATCATAACCCAGTGACTTAAGAATATTCTAGACCGATATAAGCTGACTAATACAAACACTTCCTGTATCCTTAAAGGTTGTTGAGTTGTAGAACCCGAACACACAAACGTGTTTATCTTTTACAGTGTGGAGTCAATCTTTTCCTCTCCTTCCTACACACTCCTGCTGAACCCCGACCAGCCGATTACTTACCCATGAATTTAGTGTTAAATACGAGTGGCTACATTGGAGAATTAGAGGAAAAAGCCCCCGAAGAGGCAGATGTGAAGCATGTAGCTGTCTTAAACCCTCATTTCAAGTGGAAGAGTACGTGGAAATGTGCTTTTTTTTGTAACACAAAGAGACCAATAATTCAATAACATTTCAAAAGCATGAATTCTGCTCAGCTCTGTAGTGCATTAGAGGAAACACAGCAGCAGTACACATCTCTCAGTCAGTATGACAGTCTCGTGTGTGTGTGTGTGTGTGTGTGTGTGTGTGTGTGAGAGAGAGAATCCGTTGGTCCAGTTTTGGAGCTTCTATTTTAGCGTGTTCTCCTGTATCCTTGTGATTTCTCTAAAGCAGCCAGTCTGTCACATGAGAGAGACACAACGCCATTTTCCATCACTGCTCAGATACAGAACACACACACTGCAAACTGCAAACACACTCCGAACCGGGCATGATGGAGCAGATTAATGATTATTTACATAATTTGCTCACTGGAAAAAAAAGAATCCTGGATAATCCTGTCATACTGGTATTATAATAATATAAATAAAGATGTAAACAAATAAATGATTTATTTTAAATAACCAATAATAACATTAAATGTTTGATTAACATAATTATTATACTAATAAAAAAAGAAGAAAAAGGCATATTTATAATTTGAATACACGTAGTTTAACATTTAGATTTATTTATTTTTTAGTAAGAGTTGCATGATAATTTAGTTAAATAAGAATAATATAATTTATTTATTTATTTATTTTTTATTGATCCTTATTGAAATGTGCATACGATAAATTACATCATTATTAATAACCTAAATAATAATAATACCACCAAGAAATTGTATTTTGTTTTAAACTTTATACTTATATAAAACTTATATATTCTTTGAATAATATTTACATAACATGTAATAATATTATTATTAACTAGTAATAATAGTGTATTTATTTTATATATATATATATATATATATATATATATATATATATATATATATATATATATATATATAAAGTTTGCATAATAATAATAATAATAATAATAATAATAATATAGATCATTATTGTAATATGTACGTACTCTAATTAACATAATATTAATAACATGAATAATAATGCTGATAATATGAATATTTAAAATTGTTTCATTTTGCTGTAATAAATATTACATAATGTTTAGTAATAATAATAATAAAATATTATGGTTTGATTTTAATGCATTTAAAATATATGTTTATTAAGATTTCCTGGCACCATTAATATTAATAATTATTACCAGCATCACTGATTAAATGTTCTGATCCAATCAGCAGGTCCAGAAACAACCCTAACAGTAGAAAAGGACAAAAGGTTCCAAAATAAGTAATAATAATAATAATAATAATAATAATAATAATAATAATAATAATAATAGTAATGATTATAATAATAATGATAATAATAATAATAATAATAATAATAATAATAGTAATGATAATAATAAATAATAATAATAATAATAATAATAATAATAATAGTAATGAATAATAATAATAATAATAATAATAATAATAATAATAATAATAATAATAATAATAATAATATTAATAATACAAATGCTGCAATAAACTGGAGTGATGTGTTAATGTTCTGAATAAATGACGTTGCTTTCAGTGATAAATGAGCAGAAATAAGAAAATACCCCCAAAACGTCATTTTTCTTGTTACCCGCAGAACAAAGAGTGCAGGTGCAGCTCAGCCGTATGCCCCTCTCATACAGGCTCGCGGTAATAAAGCAAAGCATCTCTGCTTCACTAAATGCCACCAGGCTACATGGAGAATCCCAGACAGCCAGATTCAGCCCTATAGCAGACACCTTTGTCTATTAAAGAGGCATCAAGGGCCAAGGGAGCAAGGGCCAAGTGTAGGGAGGGCAACGGGAGGGGGGGTGGATGGAGTCCGAATGGGCGGAGGCGCGCTCGTGCGTGTGCCGTTTAGTGCTGGACACTGGACCAAACCCCGACCTTAATTTCCGACATTTAACTGGTTTTTTTTTTCTGTCTCTGTTGCGCTGAATTCCGCGCGCTCACTGTTATCGATTAGCGTCTTATCTCACCTGTAAACTCGTGCGCGCTCAGTTCCACCAGGTCGCCTTCTGATGATCATTATTATCATCATTGCGTCATTTATCTAATCTCATTTATCACGAACTCATTTGCATATCCGTGCATATTATTTACACGTGATATACTGTGCAAGTGCGCTGTTGATTCAGAGAGTCTGGTAGCTCGTGAGGTTCTGCAGGACTGTTTGCAATCATCATGTCACAGGAGACCCATGCCCTTCTTTCCAGAAATAAATGTAACCTAATCTTTCTGTGTGTCTTTTTATAATTTTTTTTTGCATTCCCTTCATCCCGCTCTGTCTCACTGTTGCTGCGTTTCTGGTGGACGCACCGCCCGGTGTCGCACATCGATTTCCGCTTATATCATCGACCCAAACGTCCCGATACATCGATTTCAGCTCCACTGTTTTACAAACAAGCATTTGTGACTCTCGATTTTTACAGCTGCATCACGGATTGGCCTTGTGTGTGTGTGTGTGTGTGTGTGTGTGTGTGTGTGAGTGTGGTTTTCACAATATTAAGCTTGTGTAATTCCTGGAAAGACGCACAGACTAGAATATATATTTTTTGAAAATAATAAATTAAAAATAGCACAATAAAAGCAGAAAAATACACAATTTATATATATTTTTTTAATTGTAAGAAAGTAAAAATAAATAAAAACAAAAGCTCTGTGCGTTTTTCCCCTCTTGCTCATTAAATCAGGCTGGAATTACGCGCAATCTCAGGATGATTGTGGCGAATTAAATTAAAGTTGGATAAGTCGGCAGGGGAGGGAGGCAGAGCCCCGATCGCCCCCCTCAACTTATCGGCCCTTTTTTCTGCTCTAACGGCATCGCGCCGCTTCTCTCTTTGCAATGACAATGTGCCAAATGTAGGCATTTTTCTAAAGAGTTTCCATATGCTGTCGTAAGCGGAGCTGCGGAGCTCGTGCGGAGAGCGGAGCCAGGACAGCGGCATCTCCTCCTCCAGCACAGGTAGACCTGCTTTCAGCTTCAATCCGCGCTTCTGCTCGGGGGGGAAAAGGACGCAGTTTACACTTTAGAGAAAGTGGAAGAAATTGCATCTTTTGCATCTTTTGTTGCTGTTGCTGTTGTTGGTGTTGTTGTTGCTGTTGTTGTTGTTTTTGTTGTATAAGTAGCAGATGTGGTTTTGTGGTTTTACGCACGCGTAATTTTTTCTCCGAGAATCGCACTGATTGCAGATTTTTGCTTAGAAAAATGATTAGATCGATTTATGAAACACTTTCTGATCGAATCCATTTGCAGCCATTGCTTCATCTTGTCTTTTTAAGCCATAAATATAAAGATTTATTTATCACAGGTAAACAAATAAAAGTTTACTTATTCCCCAAAAAATCCAGTTTATCTTTGTTTTGATTCTCATGTTTAGGAAATGTTTCATCTTTAATTCTTTACATTTATAAACGTTTGTGTTCATTTTATTCGTTTGATTTTAAATGGAAACCTCGTCTGTATCTAGCAGATCTTTCTGAGCTCTGATTCTCTGCTGCTGCTGTTGGGTTTTTGTTCTGCTGCTGATTTTATTCGCTTTGTTGGTCGGATTGTTTGGGTTTCGGAGTGTTTCTGTACTACACAGGGTCAAAAAGTGTCCAAACATGACCTCTCCTACCCCAGAGGGCGCCAGGCACTTAAAACCCACCCAGAAACTTCACTAACACAACCCGACCTAAAGCACCACGAATAGAAAAGAC
>VCAZ01000024.1:3566642-3656642 GCA_005784505.1 Bagarius yarrelli
TCTAATGGAAAAGGCCGGATGATTTAAAATCCCTCACAGCAGCGACGGTTTCTACAAAGCTGTTCAACACTGAAAACCCCATGCCAGTGCACACGGCTCGACAGCTTCTGCCTTTGTGACATTAACACACTCGGCTTGGCTTCAAGGCTCTGCGATGGCTGGAGATTCGGTCAAACGCTAAAATCGTTGCTGTGATAATTAGACACAAATACACACACGGAAACACACAAATGTAATGTATGCACATATTTTGGAAAGCTCCATGAATAAACAAAAGCTGTCCCTTCCCTAGCGTCCCCCCCCCCTCCCTCCTCCTACGGGAAATGTGTGTAGTGTATATTTTCCTTAAAAGGCCTTTAAGAAGCTCTCAGCAAAAATACAGCTTTTGCTTCTGCATGATATTAAACATTTAGCAATGACTCAAAACCTCAGGCTCCGAAAACACGAACATGGCGTGTTATTCCGTTTGCGTCTGCGGAAATTCATCACGCTCCGTCCCGAACAGTGGATCGGTTGAAAGGTTTATTTCTGTTTTCTTTAACCCCAGCGATATCGTGATCCTCTAAGCTTTCTCTGTCCATCATCAGGTGTTTGTTTTTTTCCTCCATTCCTCCTGCACCATCTGGACTACATTCTGCACAGCTGCATGAATTTCAGATGCGATAGAACCTTTTTTTTTTTTTTTTTTTTTTTTCCTCCCATTTGGCTCATCTTACACCTTTTGAAGAGACTCGCTTAATTTAGCCTGCTAAAAGAAATCCAGACAGATGAGGACAAAGGCCCTTTTTAATCTGACCACGGCTGTTTGATTTCCTTCAAGATTCCGTCGCCGTCTCGAAATCCGCACATCGCCTCACATCTGGGTGTGATGTTATGAGGATCTTTTCCCCTTGTCTGTTTTGCTAAGGAAATGTTTGTCAGTGCGCGTGAGACATGTTTAAGTTATATCTGTCAAATCAAACATCAGACATAAGCGATTTTTAATTTTCAGATTGAGGGTGGTGGTGGTGGTGGGGGCATGGAACCCGTCGCCGAGTGCTGGCTCGTCAGGAAAACGGGAGCAATGAGTGATTTGTTTGTGCTTGATGTGGATTCTCCTTGCGCTGCATGTTTAATAAAGACCACCTCTGTCTCTCGGTTTGTGTGTCTGCGGTCCTGATGATTCCACGGACAGCGCTGAGAAAATTATCACATTGTTGGTGGAGGAACTGTGGGGCTTTTGTTGCAGAGCCCAATTGAATTTGGTCCGGTTAGGAGGCTGCACAGCACACTCCTCTCTGGAGAAAGCTGAGAAGTCAGGAGCTGGCTTAATGTATTAAGCGAGGGCCGTTTGGTGTCAGCCCCGAGGCCATTACGGACCAGGCCGAGGACCCCCCTTCCCAACACACACACACACACACACACACATTCCCCTCCTGTTCTATTCCTTCCTATTTTCTTACGCGGTGGCCGTCTGAAGGGCTAAACGCTCGGATTAGCTTCAAGCTTCGCATCGCCTGCGGAAAGTGTGAGTGAATGTGTGCGAGTTTCATGTAATTAGCGCTTAATTATATTAACATATGCAAATTGTCAGCTCAGAGGGTTTGTTCAGCTGGCACAGATCAGCCGAGCACAAACGCCTCATTGTTCCTGGGGCAAAGAATGGATTCGGAGTTGGATTGTGGAAACACATAACCAGCTATCTAATTTAAGTCATACCATAGCAAAATTTCATTAGTCTCTACGGAGACAGGGTTAATTGTGCTGACTAATGATCCTGTATACATCCACCCCTTTTTTAAAAAAAAAAAAAAAAACCCCCAAAAAAACCCCACCACACGTCGCATTGTAATCCGCCCCGACAATGACACTTGTTTATGCACGCTTCCCCTGTGTGGAAAATTTGCATATGCAAATCACAGCCCAAAGGGGCAGGCGCTAAAGGGCCGAGCTTCCTTCTTTTTCATCGTGCAGTTCGTCATGGCGCTTGACGTACGAGCGAAAACTCGACGAGACTGCAGAAGAGATCATCCGAACTGGCAACCCTTCTTCAATAATTTGTTTCTGATTAAAAGTCCAGACTGGAGCTGGTTCTGCACGGCCCTGTGAAAGGTCGGGTCAGGGAAGAGTTTCCACAGCAACTGAAACTCATTTCTTTTCCCTTCAGCTAATTAAATAACTTTCTACAGCCTCTCTAATTTTTTTTTTTTTTTTTTTTGAGGGAGGGGGGACCAGGATAAAGAACGGCGTCTGGAATAATGTCTAGTTTCCCTTAGCCGGTACGAGGGAACCCCTCCGCATCGGTAGTACTTCTGCATTAATCCTGTTTTTTGACAGAAATGTAAACTGATATAATTGCTTTTCACTGGGGGGAACCGGGGGGTTTGTACAAGTGTGAAAGCATCGGAAAAGGATTAGCATTTTTTTGCATAATGCACAGCGGCTTTGAATGGAACTGAATGGATGACTGAGTGACTGAGATGAAAGTCTGAGAAAAATCTCTCTCTCTCTCTTTCTCTCTCTCTCTCTCTCTCTCTCTCTCCTCATCTCTTCTCTCTCTCTCCCTCTTCTCCTCGCTTCTCTCTCTCTCTCTTCTCTCTTCTCTCTCCCGTCCATTTCTCTCTCTCTCTCTCTCTCTCTCTCTCTCTCTCTCTCTCTCTCTCTCTCTCTTTCTCTCTCTCTCTCTTTCTCTCTCTTTCTCTCTCTTTCTCTCTCTCTCTCTCTCTCTCTCTCTCTCTCTTTCTCTCTCTCTCTCTCTCTCCTCTCCTCTCTCTCTCTCTCCTCGCTCTCTCTCTCTCTCCTCTCTCTCTCTCTCAGGAAATATCTCCTCTCTCCCTCTCTCTTCTCTCTCATTCTTTCTCTCTCTCTCCTCTCCTCTCTCTCCTCCTCTCCTCTCTTCTCTCCCCTCGCTCTCAAGCCTTTCCCTCTCTCCTCTTTTCTCTTCTCCTCTGTCTCTCTCTCTTTCTCTCTCTATCTCTCTCTCTTCTCTCTCTCTCTCTCTTTCTCTCTCTTTCTCTCTCTCTCTCTCTCTTTCTCTCTCTCTCTCTCTCTCTCTCTCTCTCTTTTCTCTCCTCATCTCTCTCCTCTTTCTCTCTCCTCTCTCTCTCTCTCCTCTCCTCTCTCTCATCCTCTCCCCCATCTTCTCTCTCTCTCCGTCTCTCAGCTCTATCTCAAGATCTCTCCGTCTCTCTCTTCTGTCTCTCTCTCTCTATTCTCTCTCTCTTCTCTTTCTTCTCCTCCTCTCTTTCTCTCTCTCTCTCTCTCTCTTTCTCTCTTATTCTCTCTCGCTCTCTCGCTCTCATCTTCTCTCTCTCTCTCTCATTTCTGGGCCAGCTCTCCCTAAAGATGGGTTTGTCGAGACAACAAGCACGCGGCTTCATATTCCAGCAGCCTCCCAAGATGCCTGCAGATTTTGTCATTACGTGAAGTAATATGTATGGTAATGCCCCCCCCCCCCCCCCCCCCCCCCCCACCCCCTTGCGCTAGTAAATAGAGGCTTCGGCTGCTTTATGCAGCAAAGTTTAGACACAATAGGAAGGCCAGGCGCTCATTTTCACAGGTATTAAATCTCGTCCAGGTGTTTTTACTGGGACAATTCAAGATGTGTGATTATTGTTTCAAACAGAATTAAATAAAAGTCGCTTTGACTATTTGATAAACGTGTGTATTGGATTTGATGATGACATCACGCTGACGTGAAACTCAAACATGGCGGAAATCTATTCGTCTGAAAGCTGCATGCGGCGATAGAAATATCTGTGCGATGCGAGATCAAAGCGGTGTCTTTCTCTTCTTCTTTTCTTGCCATTAATATTTCCAGCAGAGAGACGGAAGTCCGCTTTGACTGGACCGTGAAGGGTAGCAACATTCCCCGCTTTAACCCCGGCCCCGTGAAAGGGGACCGCTCCACAGAGGATGGAGTCCATCTGCATTTCTGAAGAGGCCCTTCTCAGCGAGACAGGTCATGCTTTAATGTCCTGACAGGACGAGCCAGAGGACTGACACACTTTACCAGATGTTGACTTGTTGCCAATCGAATGCCTTATGCGCAGTCCTCCCTCTCTTTGTCCCCATAGCGTGGACACTGTTAAAACGCCTCTGTCTTGGTAAAAGAGGAGGCTAATAGAATTAGCGACGGCCCCCGAAGTGCAAGAGCGCATGAGTGATGAGGAGGCGGGCGTTCAGGACGTTTTTGCGAGCCTTGTTATGGGAAGGTCTTGTTATCGTGAGGAAATGTAATTTCTGTCCTCACTGAAAACTTTCATTATTGAACACGGTTATCTAAATGTTTTTGTTGCTCTTGGTCTTCGGCCAGTCGGGATCGCATTACTTTTTCTGTCGGCTCCCATGTCTCACCCAGGAGCTGAGGATTTTTTTCCCCTTTCTTTTCTTTTTCTTCTTCTCATGATTTCTCCTGCTTGGCATGAAACATTTCATACTGGAGAAATAAAAATCGGTGGTGGTGGTGGGTTTGGTGGGGGGTGCAGTTGGGGGGGGGGGTTGGGGGGGTGTAGCGCATGCAACATTCATGGCTTTATTCCGGTTGAAAAGGGAATTATGCACAGAGATCAACATGATGGACCACGTATGTTAATCATTTGGCCCAGAGCTGTGTATGAAATCCTGCGAATAAAGAGAGAGAATGAGAGAGAGAGAGAGAGAGAGAGAGAGAAAGAGAGAGATATATGCTGCACCCGTTTAATCAGAGCTCACCGCCCTTCTCCTTGCCGCCATGGCATGGCGCTGCTTTGACCAATCAGGGTCCACAATACAAGCATGACCTGGATGGCGGTGTTTCGTTTATTACCAAAGCCTGATGGCGGAGGATGCTAGCAGCTCAAGGCTACTTGGCAAGTGTGTGTGTGTGTGTGTTTGTGTGTGTGTGTGTGTGTGTGTGCGTAAATCATAAAAGGTGAGGAAACTATTGTAATCGTCCTAAAATTTGAGCTTTAGGTCTTTAAGTATAAATTTTTTTAGAACAACCAACTATCGGAATTGTCGCCGCTGACAATCTGTAGCGTCCACGTTTTTAAATAACAGCCCGGCAATTCTCTCGCCTCGGTTGTCCACAGATTCATGCAGCTGTTTGTTTTATGGACATCGTCATTCCCCGAATAAGTTCAAAGCCCATTTGGCCTCTTTGAAAGGGGTCCGGTGCAGATCCATGACCTGCAGGGCAGATGGCATTTCCCAGAGACGTGAAATATTCCAACACACCTTCCGATCCCACCTACATTAACACACGGATTCCTTTCTCTCTCTCTCTCTCTCTCTCTCTCTCTCTCTGTCTCTGTCTCGGAGAGAAAGAGCGATGAGACCGGAATGGAATATGGATGACCACTCGTGCCTTATGTAAACAAATAAGTCATCATTAATATTCATGATGCTTAGTTAGCTCAGGACAATGAGCTGGGGATATTAGCTCAACCATGCCACATGTGTGTGTGTGTGTGTGTGTGTGTGTGTGTGTGTGTGTTTTTATGGAAAAACAAGCAGCTCTTCAGACACAATCCCTGCCTGAGGTCAGGAGAAGCAGCTGCTGTCTCCACAGAAGTATTTATTTAATGCTAGACTTCTCATATCCTGTCTCACTGCAGCAGTCTGACATCTACACCCAAATCCTCTCTAATTATTTGCTTTAAAGATGGACGCTTTCCAGAAGAGGTGGCAGAAGGTGCTGCTGTTGGTCACCTTGTCTCTAATGACCGGGAAAATAAACGAACGCTTAGGTCGATCCGGAGTCCAGAAAGGATCCGATTATTCCGAACGATAAGAAATTTTCACAAATTTTAGTTTTGATCTTCCGGAAAATATGCCTCAGTCATTTCCCTGCTGTTATGGTCCACTTGGTGAGGATGGTGAAGATGTAAATAATCAACAAAATTGTTGAAGGCTTTAAAGGAAAGATGCTCAGAAATGTAGAAAATAAAAGCCATTAGGAAGATTGAGGTCAGTCCAGGTGTTTTTTTAATAAAATAAATCAGAGGCTCATGCTAACATCAAAAGATCCAAACACACACACACACACACACACACACAGAGGAAGAGATTTCCATTCCAGGCTCCTCCAGCGTAACAAAAGGAACGTGTGTCGTATGTATATTTGTTTATCACTGCATGACCTCATCACAACAAAACCATTTCTTCAGATGAACTTCCTGGATTTTAAAATGAATTTTTATTTCTTTTTCACTAAGCAGGGTGGGTTCGCACTGTCGCCTCACAGCAGCAGGGTCCCGGGTTCGGTTCCCCCGCAGGGGTCTTTCTCTGTGGAGTTTGCATGTTCTCCCTGTGCTTGTGCGTGTTTACTCCGGGTTCTCCGGTTTCCTCCAACAGTCCAAAAACACGTTAGATTGATTAGTGATTCTAAATTGCCCGTAGGAGTGAGTGTGTGTGTGTGTGTGTGTGTGTGGCCCTGTGATGGACTGGCTACCTGTCCAGGGTGTCCCCCTCCTACCTTTCGCCCTTTCAGAGACTCCAGCAGATCCCTGTGACCCCAAATTAGGGAATACGCTGGTATAGAAGATAAATGAATGAATAGATTTCTTTGCTTTAATTAGCCGGTGGTTATTCGACTCTTCATCGACCCTTAACATCTCATTCAGTCCCTTTCTTCAGCCGTGACTCATAAAAACACGGCATCCTTTCTTTATCCAATGATGTTTAAGCCAGACCGAACCTTCAGACGGCGAAAAATCAGCGGTACTTTTAACATCGCTCCTCATTACCGCGACCCGAATAGTTTTCATCCTACATGCCCTTTTCATCTAGCAGACAAATCTTTTTTTTTTCCTTCTTCCTTAAGCAAACCATAAAATAAACGAATTAGACTTTAGTGAAAGAAGCAAAAAAAAAGCTTTTATATCTTGTTTATTTCTGGCTCCTTTAGGAAGCAAATGAGACAGCGTGACCGATCTGTTGAAGTCGACTGGTCCCGAGCCAGTTGGGTCTGTACGCTGCGTGACATTCACGTTGATTCGATAATGGAATATCGCGCTGCTAATCTAAGCTCATGCTAATTACATGTGACAGCTGTTTGTTTAGAGTGGAATCCAATTAAAACGTACAATTTTTAAACGGAACACTCAGTCTCTCGCCAAGCGAAGCATCGACCCCACGACGGCACTCGAAACATATTTCTTTCTTTTTTTTTTTCTAAGCGGATAAACTCGCAACAGCTGTCCGTACGATGTTTGTTTAAAGAAGCAAATGCCTTTGGTCTAAAGTTCATTTGGAGCGCTCTCTAATTAAATATAAGCCCAGACCTCGAGTTAATTAGTAATTCTCTGGCTCCAAAAAAAAAAAAAATGACAGATATCACCAGGTCGCCCCTCACGTCTCTTTTTATTTACATGGGTTTTTTTTCCTAAATATTTCAGAGCAAAATCTTCGGATTTGCATTTAGCTACCAGGCCTGGAATGTGTTCATGAATACCTGGCCTGTGATTATGTTTATAATAGCAGATAATTACAGGACCAGGAGACAGAAAGCACCGCCTTCACCGAAGGGCCCTGAACTTTAAACCTTTTATTGTTTTCTCCTGGAAAAATGACAGTGCAGAAAGGTCAAAATCGTGCAACTCAAAAACGCCGCCTCAAAACGACTCATCTCTGGGAAAAGACCTTCCGAGAGCGGTGACAGCACGGGATGGAGCGGAGACCTGAACATCTGCATGTGGGAACAAGTAGACTTTAAAAAATGCGTATCAGCTTGTCTTTACGGCAGGAGATCATGAATTAAATGCCACCGAACAGACAGAGAGATTGACAGATTCTGAGAGAGAGTGTGCGTGAGTGTGTGAGTGTGTGTGTGTGCATGGGAGGCATATGGTCCATGTTTGCTCAGTTATCTGCATGCTCTGTCCAACAGCAGCAGGTCTGGCACATCTGCAGTGTACATAGCCGCCGAAGTCCACAAACACGTCTCTTCATTCCCGTTCGCCTGCAAATAAAAAACCTGGTCAGTTCATCTGAACCCTGATTCGCCCGTCACCTCCTCTGAAATAACGACTTTCCTCATTGTCATTGCGAATATCAATACGAGAAGCACTTTTATTTTCCATACACATGTCGTCGATTGACCAATAGATTAATATTTACTTTGCGCAGGAAAATCACGGGATTAGTCAGTCATGGTTTTAATTCTAATCCTGCTTTGCGTGGACTAGACAAAGAGAGGGTGATTACGGAGCATGAGACTGGCAAAGCTGCAATTAGATTCTTTCTTTTTGAACACACACACACACACACACACACACACACACACACCCTGAGACAGTTTTTCCCTCTGTCGAAGCAGAGAGTAAACATATTTGTGCATGTGAGGACATCACGAGTGTGTGATGAATAAGAGAATAACCAGTGCTAATGTTCCTCATCGCCTCCTGTGAGAATAAGTGTGTATTCACGCTCACACGAGCCTCCGTGTGTGTGTATGTGTCATTAAAGTGCTGTACTTTCCAAATAACACATCCTCTTAGCTAATTAAGCTCAAATCCTTACAGGCAGAAGAGGATGCGAAAAAAAGGAGGGATAATTTACTGATTTGCATTCCAGTTGTTTTTGTCTTTTATTTTTTACAGTACAGAGTGTTGATGTGTGTCCAGGCTGGAGGTCGGGCTGATACACACACACTCTTCTTATTTATATATATATATATATATATTCCTGCTCTTCGCTCTCCAGGCTTAATTAAAGTAAAAAATGAATGTGGAGTTTACATTGCAAATCTGTGCATTAGAGAGAGAGAGAGAGAGAGAGAGAGAGAGAGAGAGAGAGAGAGAGAGAGAAGGATGTGGAGGTGGGTCATGAGCGATGAGTTGCCATCACATGGGCACCAGAAAAGAAAAGACATGAAACCAGATGTGGGGTGAAGTGAAAGGCTTAAAGAGGAAGCCGAGTGAAGAACCTGCTCAGAAGAAGTGCCAGCTTGTGTTCCCTTTTTCGCCCCTGCTCTCTCTCTCTCTCTCTCTCTCTCTCTCTCTCTCTCTCTCTCTCTCTAACACACACACAGTTTCTCTGAATGTTAATGATTTTTCTTCTTTTTTCCTCTTGTTTCTTTTTTCTCCCCCCCTCTTTCCACCTCCTTCTCTCTCTCTTTCTTTTTCTCTCTCTCTTCCAGAGACACAGTGCCATTGTTAGTTGCGAGGGCTCTTTTCTTTCAAACTTAATTACCTTCTCCCCTTTGTGGCGACTCGGGCTGAAAGTTTGCGCCGTGTCACGAGAGGTCGTCACACATTCTTGTGCGCCGGCCCTCGTTAATGGCGGCCGTGCGGGTGAGGCAGAAGAACCCGGGCAACATCAGCAGGAAGCTTTAAGCCGGTTAATGCAGTATAATTGTCTGGACATAGACTGGCCTTTGTTTGTGCGGTTCATTTCGAATCAGTCGTAATTAACTCCAGAGTGTTTCCAGATTGCCTCTGCAAAGAAAAAAAAATTGCAGCTTTGAATTTGGGGGGAGAAACATTAGCTATGTAGATTATGTTTCCCTTTGATACCAGGACCTCATGGTAAAAGTTTTCGAACGGCAAAAAGGGGGTCGTCGGAATCGAGTTGGCTTTTTTTGTCTCCTTGGGCAGAATTAACAAGTAGCATATGTGACACCCGTGTGTCAGATACCTTTAAGTCTCTGGTGCAGGTAGATTTTTATTCCGCACAGAGCAGCAGTACGGATTGGTATCCATGTCGGCGTTGGTTGAATTTATTTCCTAAAGGCTGTTTTGTGGACGGGTAATTTGTATTAACAGATTCCCGCGCTACACGAACGCCGCCGCAGAATCGCGCCACACCCGACGCTAATGATACGGTGTCTGTTAAAAATCAGGGCCTTGAACATATCTGTGACACCGTGAAGATTCTGCTTCTCCGGGGCAAAAAAAAAAACACACACACAAAAAGCTACACTTAAAAATACCAAACTGAAAAAAAAACCAAGTTTTCACTTTTAACACATGAGCTCTTTAGAGAGAATGAACTCCCTCCTGGTGGGGCTTAAGAAGCCCGAGAAGCTGTTGATGTTTAGATAATACCGCTTTGATGGATTTCTCATCAGCTTTGGCAACAAATAAACAGGTATAATTACTCTTACGAAGGCTATTCACTGCCTCCGACTGGGTTCCACTCACACCGTGACTCCCCATTGTCTTTCCTAACTCACTATGACGTTTCGCTAGAGGATTTAGCGAAGTAAAAGAAACCCGAAGACGAAGGGGTGTGTTGTGTGTGTGTGTGTGTGTGTGTGTGGAGGGGTGTTGGGGTGACCTTTACTAAACACGATACAGTTCAAACAGTTTTCGTTTTTTCCCCCACATGATCCTGTTCTAACTTTTACACCGGGTTCCTTATTTATTTAAAAAAAAGGGCAAGTAAAATCCACGGCTTGGAAGTAAAAAAAAAACAAAAAACACTGCTGTGCTTCTTAGTGAGCTTCTTAAAAAAAAAAAAAAAAAACGAAAGAAAAGAATGACTGAGGGGGAGGCAGAGAAGAAAAACAATAGCCGAAAGAGTCCCTCCGTCCTCTTTCTTCCCCAACAACTTAGCACTGCGACCAAGCGAGCATTCCTGCCCCTATTATTCCTCGCTCTTGATCAGATCACATTCTTTTTAATCACTTCACAGGGCCGCGTCTCCACGGACCGTAGCAAGAAGGGGGCCGGGACAGTCTTAATTAAAAACCTGAGGTAGAAACACTGTTTGCCGTTGCTTTGTTCCAATGGGAAAACCAGGGAACTGGTTCTCCGTGCAGCTCGACCTGTCCTTTCGCATTGTTTCTGTTCGGAAGGGAAAGAGCTTTGTGTTCAAGAGTGTGTTTATTTTTTCTATTTGTAGGTTTTGGATGGAGCAAAAAAGTTAAACAAACAAAGGTGGATGAAAAACTGTTTCACTTCTAAGTCACCTCATGTAGGAGTAATTTTTTTGCTAAAAATAATGATTATTTAAATAAAGTTTATCTTAGTAGATTAGCTTTAGGGGACACGCCGAGTCGCGTCTAAAAAAAATGTGTAACCGTGTTAAGAGAATAACTGCGAGTTATACCTTTAATTTGCCGAAGCGTTTTTTATCGGCAGTTAAATTTACAGTTAAATCCACTCGGAGACGAAGTTCTTTATCCTAAATCGACACCTGCGCATTACAACATGCGAAAGCTTTGCTGCGGTTACATCTGAGAACCATTTCACAGAACATTTGATAAAGCTAAAGACTTTTATTACAACGGAGACATGTCACGTCCTACGAGTGAGACTGCGTCTATCATCTGAAGGTCGTCCTGTAAGAGACAGGAATTTTCCTTGTATAACCCTCGCTCTCTCTCTCTCTCTCTCTCTCTCACACACACACATACACACTGTTTCCCTGCACCCACAGGCTCTGACAACACAGCTGCTGGCTCTCCGATGGTGCCTTGTGATCTTATAGTGGAGATGCACAGATGATCACAGGAGCACTCTGTAATCTGGACCCGGCCTCTCCACCAAACCTGCTTTTAGACACACATTCCTGCAGGATTGCATAAATGCTGGCCACCTACTCACGTCTGTTTTTTTGTTTAGGGGGGGGGGTGAGAAAGCTAATTTTCTACTCGGACTAGACTAGTACATTTATTTGCAATCGTATATTTATTGTAAAACGTTTAAATGCTCAGATTAGATCTACGTTTATTTAAAATCGTGTATAATTTTTTGAGTATTATAACAGTATTTTAGCAGCAGCCTAGCATTGTAGCGTAGCTTTCATCATTAGCCTTCGTGACATAGCTTATGAGTCTGTTGGTGGAGAGACGAAGGATCAAGGTGACATGATGGAGACTCTTTTCCTGACATGTCCAGGGCATCGGGTCGATATTTAGGCTTCGCATCTGCATTCCCGACCTAAGAAGGATTGTCATGTGATCCCAGCCCTGCAGAAAGAGAGAGAGAGAAAATAAAGAGAGAGAGAGAGAGAGAGAAAAAATGATTGAAAGATTTTCATCAGTGAGGCGTACGTATGATTTGTGAAAGCCTGGAGAGAGCCTGATTGAAGCAGTGGCGGTTGAAAGATGGGCAGCCTTCCAAGATTGATAACATCACAATGGTATTTCAAATGGTGTTTCTTATGTGCCAGGATTTTTATTTATTTATTTTTTTCTAAGATGCCAAGTAAAGAAAATGGAAGAGAAAAATGAAATTATTGGTGGGCCCCTAAGGATGATTGGTGTGTGTGTGTGTGTGTGTGTGTGTGTGTGTGTGTGTGTCTGTGTAAAATATTTATTAGAGTTTGGACTGGATGTTAGGTCGGTGTATGGGCTAGAATTCGGATGGAAGCGTAATCAGAGCTTGTTATAAACCCTCTAGATCTTTTAGATGAAAAATCTGATTAAATCAGCAACACAGGAACCAAACCGGTGGTGATTAGAATTTTCTTTGGACTTTCCATTAAACACTACATTTTTTAGTTCTGACTCCTTTGTATGCTACAAATGTAAAACTGTTGTACAACATGAGGTGCTGGTGTGATCTTCCACCGCTATACACTTCAAAAAAGTTTTCTTTCTTTTTTATGCAGGTCCCTGACAGACTGGATGAAATGAGATCCCCATGTAGCGATTGCCATGGAAACCTGTGACTCCCCTTCTCTTTCATGGCAGGAAAATGGGCAGAAGATATCAAAACTACGTGAAACGCCACATCTTGATAATGAGGTGCCAGAGAAAGTCCTTGGGATGGAGCCTGACAAGGAAAACTGCCCTGCGGACATCAACCTAAGGACGGACGAGAACCGGCGAGAGTTTGCATCGGTATTGAGCGTGGAGAATGCAGCTGTTGCCCCGGGCGCCTCCACTAAAGAGATCCCCTGCAACGAATGTGCCACTTCTTTTTCAAGTTTACAAAAATACATGGAGCACCACTGCCCGAACGCCCGCCTTCCTCTTCTGAAGGACGAGAATGAGAGTGAGGTCAGTGACCTCGAGGACAGCGATGTGGAGAACCTGACAGGAGAGATCGTTTACCAGCCTGATGGCTCAGCTTTCATTCTTGAGGACTCCAAAGAAAGTGGTCAGAATGCCCAGTCAGGTGTCAAAAGCCTGTTTTCCCCAGCACTGTTTTTAAACTCCCAAACCAGTGCCAGGGACAAGACTGAGCAGTCTGCCACTGCCCCCATGTCCTTTTACCCACAGGTGATCAATACTTTTCACATTGCTTCATCCCTCGGGAAACCATTTACAGCCGATCAGGCTTTCCCAAATACCTCAGCATTAGCAGGAGTTGGTCCTGTGTTGCACAGTTTCCGTGTCTACGATCTCCGACACAAGACTGAGAAAGACTATCTTACCATTGATGGTGCAGCCAAAAACTCCTGTGTGTCCAAAGATGTTCCTAACAATGTGGATTTGTCCAAATTTGATGGTTGCATAAACGATGGAAAGAGGAAACCCATTCTGATGTGTTTCTTGTGCAAGCTGTCTTTTGGTTATAGTAGGTCATTTGTAACCCATGCTGTGCATGATCATCGGATGACCCTCAACGAGGAGGAGCAAAAGCTCCTTAGTAATAAATATGTCTCTGCCATCATACAGGGCATTGGCAAAGACAAAGAACCTCTCATAAGCTTTCTGGAACCAAAAAAATCCAATTCTGTTTTACCCCACTTTTCTACTGCAAACTTCATGGGCCCTGATCCAGGCATTCGTGGCCTATGGAACGCCTTACACACGGAAAATGGCGATTCCTTGCAGGCCAGTTTTGCCTTTTTAAAAGGAAGTGCCAGTTCAGCTTCCTCTGCAGAGCAGTCGCCCAGGAGTAACCAAATGCCAAAGGCTGAGATAACACTTGGGGCAACTCCCGCCTCAGCACTTAAGTCTCCTGTCAGCTCTGCTTCCCTTCACTGCTCATCTCCAGGGGCTAGAGGCCAGGAGAGCAACTGTGAGCGGCAGATGAACGCTAGCACTTTGCATTCTAATGGGGAGTTTCCCATCAAAATTGAACCAGGAGATGCGATCGATGCAGACGAGGATGAAGATATGTACTTAAATGAGCTTGATGATGATGGTGTAGATGAACTAGTGGACAATACCAGTAGCAAAGATTTCCCTCTTTTAAACCAAAGCATTTCTCCTTTATCATCCAGTGTGCTAAAATTTACTGAAAGAGGTAGCTCTTCTTCCTCTGTGACTGTTCCGGATGACCTAGAGAAGGGTAAGCAGTCTGCTGCCAGCAGGGACTGCAGCAATGACTCTGTCAACTGCAGCGGAGGCAGCAAGGACTACAGTGACTCTAATGGAGGCAGAGATGGCACACCGCCCTCTTATCCCCTTGACTTAATGCGACGGGATGACGAAAGTCCAGGTCCTCTGCATCAACATGCTGCCACACCCAGCACGCCCAGCACTCCTGGCCCTGCAGAGGGTTCCCCAGGCAATGGCATTGAGTGCCCAAAGTGTGACACTGTGCTTGGGTCATCCCGCTCTCTGGGCGGTCACATGACCATGATGCACTCACGAAATTCTTGCAAAACGCTTAAGTGCCCAAAGTGCAACTGGCACTACAAGTACCAGCAGACACTGGACGCCCACATGAAGGAGAAGCACCCTGAGTCGGGTGGCTCCTGTGCGTACTGTCGCACTGGGCAGGCTCATCCGCGCCTAGCTCGGGGCGAGAGTTACACATGTGGTTACAAGCCTTTCCGCTGCGAGGTGTGCAACTACTCCACTACCACCAAAGGCAACCTTAGCATCCATATGCAGTCAGACAAGCATCTCAACAATGTGCAAAACCTGCAAAATGGTGGGTCGGAGCCCACCTACAACCACGCTGCTCCTGTCGCCGGTGGCGGCCTGAGTGGCTGCAGCGCACCCTCGCCATCCAAACCAAAGCAGAAGCCGACTTGGCGCTGTGAGGTGTGCGATTATGAAACCAATGTGGCGCGAAATCTACGCATCCATATGACGAGCGAAAAGCACATGCACAACATGATGTTGTTGCAGCAGAACATGAAGCAGATTCAGCACAACCTTCACCTGGGTCTGGCGCCGGCCGAAGCCGAGCTCTACCAATACTACCTGGCTCAGAACATCGGCCTGACCGGCATGAAACTGGACAACCATTCTGATCCCCAAATGATGATTAATCCATTCCAAATGGATCCCAGTAATGCCACAGCTCTGCCTCCTGGGCTTGGTGAGTAGATTTTTGCTTGTGTGTTTATCTGCCTTTGTTTCTTTGTCTCTCCCTCCTGTCCTCTCTCCCTGGACCTCTCACTTGTCCTTTATAACTCCACCCATTATTGTATCCCTCTACCAACCTAGTCTTTGATTAAAAATGACTATGAACTGCATTACGGGTATTATTCTTAATCTTTCATTCTTAAGTCTGCCTAATCTATCTCTATCTCTAACCGCTCCTCTAAAAAAAACCTACATCTAAAAACCAACAGTATGGAGTAGATTTCCCCTGGAACTTTCACAATGACCTGACAGCAGCTTTCTCACTCTTTTATCCCCACTTTAGAGCTGCAGGTCATGACCGAGCAGATGCAGCTTCTGAATTCTCAATAGCAAAAACAAATGCCTCTCTGCGTGTCTTCACCTTAACTCTTAGAGCGAGCTGGCATATATATTAGCCTGTCACATTCTATTGTTTCTGTGAATTCTTTGTCCTTTATTGTAGCACCAACCACACACACTCATAATTTAAGCCAAGCAGATTGCTACATATGGTACACAAAGGGGCCCAGATATTAAACTGGTGCAATTATTGAATTTCTTTGTAGAACATTGAAGAATGAGGTATTCAACTTGTAAAAATGTTAAAGGATCAAAAGAAAAGTACAATTAGCTGCATGTAAGATGATCTGTTTTATGTTCAGGGCTAAGATTATAGCAAATTCTCTATTTTTATTGATTAACTTTCATGTCTGTGGTGGAAAAAAGTACATACCCAGAATTGACAACCCTAGTAGGGGTAATTAAAGCTATCTGACAGGGGGGGTTGGGTTAGTAGTTGAGAGGGATGATTGTAATTGATCCTGATTCAATCCTATTACTGCTTTTTATAGTAAAGGCTTTATACAGTCCACTACTCCTCACCCAGGTTTTATTTTAGCAAATCCTTTTGTCTGGCTGCCCCACTCCTGTTTTTCTTAAAACATCTACCTTTGTGCTCTTTCACCCCTCTGTCCTTCATTGCAGTAAATAATGAGCTGCCGTCAGAACTGCGTCTCATGAGCGGTCAGCTAATGGCCGAGGACTTGTCTATCCTGTCTGCCGGAGAGCTGTCACCTTGCATCAACGACCCGCTGCTGAAACTTTTCCAGTGTGCTGTGTGCAACAAATTCACCACAGACAGCCTGGAGAACCTGAACGCCCACGTGGCATCCGAGCGCCTGCTCCCAGAGGACGAGTGGCGGGCGGTGATGGGCGACGTGTACCAGTGCAAGCTGTGCAACTACAACACGCAGCTCAAGGCCAACTTCCAGCTCCACTGCAAGACTGACAAGCACATGCAGAAGTACCAGCTGGTGGCCCACATCAAAGAAGGAGGGAAGGCCAACCAGTGGCGCCTCAAGTGCATTGCCATCGGCAATCCCGTGCACCTGAAGTGCAACGCCTGCGACTATTACAGCAACAGTGTGGAGAAGCTGCGGCTACACACCACCAACCAGAGGCACGAGGCAGCGCTCAAGCTCTACAAGGTCAGGACCTTTTCACCCCAAGCTTTACTGATCTGATATCTTTCTAATCTCTGTGTGCATGTGAGTCTGTGTGTGTGTGTCTGAGCGAGTTCCTGTGAGTGTGTGCATGCTCTACCCAACCCACACTCTATGCCGTAGGCTGATTTGTGAAACCAGAGTATGTACATTATCCTTCTCCATTAAAACTCATAATGTAGCTGAGGTAAATGGACAGTGGCTAGCGCGGTGGCCTGAGACAGAGCACTGATTCAGTGCCTGTGGTCGAGCGCAGGTAAATACTGGCTATTTGTTTTCCAGCACCTTTGTTTTTATGATGTCAAATGTCATTAGGCGAGTTGTAAATTTGATTTACCCCTCCACCGTCACTCTTTTCCAGTCTTCCCGCTCCCTTTCCTGTAAAAACGGCCCCAGGCCAGGGACATACCGGTCAGCCTATTTACATGATGCCTTTCGAAAATCAAACTTAATCGAGTTTCAGGTCAGAAGCATCAATACGGCGCAGTGAGCTGGGTTTAAATTCGTTTATTTAAACACGTCCTTTACCGGGAAAATTCTGCTTTGTCACCGTCACAAGTGACAGAATCTCACAGGGGGGTGACTTCAGAATATGAGTAGTTGTGGATAGCTTTACTCTTGGTGTCTGTGGGTTGGGTTTTTTTTTCAGTTGGTTGTCTCTGTAAAAAAACAAAAAAACAAAAAAAAAACGCATAATTATTTTTACAGAGTTCTTTTGGCAAAATATAGATTAGAATATAGGATAGACGAGCCACAGCGCACAGTCAGAGGGTGGTAGTGCTTAAACCTGAGGCTGTTGGAGTTTCTTCCTGTGGTTAAGTGCTTTTGGGTGTTGACTTACTAGACTGGTGTGATTGCCTGAAACAATAATACTGATATCCTGAAATCATAGATCCACACTGCATCCCAGACTCATTAGTGGACTTTCCTGGATTAACCATATTAACGTAATGAGGATCTATCGACCGGCCTAAGTCACTTTTGGCAAAGTTTGTGCTTAAGCCGAACCCTTTTTGGCTGTATATTTAGAAAAAAAGTTAATTTAGTGACTGACAATGGCTAGACTGCGCACAGAATTGGCAGGTCTGTAATCGTAATAATAAAACACGATTTTATTACCCTGCCTCGGAACGAAAGCGTCTCTGAGGGGCCTTTTAACAGGGTACACCGAAAAAGAGAAATACACAAAGAGGCCTTTTCCAAGAATATTCATTTGACCATAAGCCTACAACATAAAATAAAAAAAAGAAAAAGAGAGAAAGACGAAAAGACTCACTTTCTTCATGTGTTCGCTCGGTGTTAGTGATGTGGCGTTAGTAATGAGCAACAAAAAAGTAAATCCTCTGACGAGTGAAGTCAGCATGAGCCAAATGAAGCTCTGAAAGAATCGTATGTGGAATTTTTAGGCCTGGCATTAAAACCCCTGTCCATGGGAATGTTTGGAAATCCTTAGCACTTTAAAACTTTTTTTTCACCCCCTCCTTTTTTTCATAAGGGCTGCACTAATTCTCTAAGCAAACAAAAAGGGATTCCATGGCAACAAAGAGCACTAAGACAAGTAGACCGAAGATTAGAAGGTGAGAAAGGCCTAGCTTAGTCATGAGCGCAGTAGCATGCGGTTGTTACTGCATGCATGCACATAACCGTTTGCACACTTGCATACATGCGACTGGGTAACCGGTGGATTCCTGGAGATTTAACTTAAACGATTCCACCAATCCCGACATGCAGCGTGTGGATGTTTTTAAAATAATGATGTGGTCAGAAATACCTTTTATTTCCTTTTTTCTTTTAACTCATTTCTTTTTACTGATGCAGAATGAAAATAGCAGGTGGCTTTTGCAGGGATTAAAACACTGCCATTGTTTTGCATTCACGTGTCGGTAAATCCTGCAGTAGCACGACAAAGCCGACTTTAATCTACGATCCAAAAAATATAATAATAATAATGAAGTGAATCAAGCTTTGATTCAAGATTTCTTAGTATTTATTAAGCTTTTAATGTCCGTCCCTCCGTCCTGCTCTTTTTTTCCTGCCGTTTTTTTTAATGCTAGAAAAGGGAAATCTGTTTTACAGATGCAGTGTTTAATGTGTTTGGCAGAAAAGAGAATATTTCACTCATAGACATATGGTAGTAAAACTTAAAAAAATAGAGACTTCTTTATTTGACCAGAAAAACACCTCACTCTTTTTATGTTTGAAGGTAAAAGGCATTGGGGATTGGCGAGTTTCTGGCCAGCGCATGAACAGAACAAAGGCTTGATGACTTTTCCATATGGATCTGAAATACTAAATATCTTTATGGCTGAAAAAAAAAAAAAACCCACGGAGGAAATGATTTTTCTTTAATACTTTATTTGTGCTTCTGTAGACGTCCAATACGAGTCATTTCTGCATTAAAGAACTGAAATTATATTAGCAGAACGTAATATTTTTCTGTTAAACACTTGAAACAATGCCGGCGTTTGTTCCGATTAAAGCCTGTAATCCTGATATATAGTCATGATATAATAATTAATAATAAACACTGGAATAAATGCAGATGTGCACTGGAATAAATGCAGATGTTGGACAGGATAAATCTGTCAGGAACATTGAAAGGCAGCGTAACGCTCGGTTAGGAAATGGCAGGAAATGTGTGTTTCTCCAAAGAGAGGATTTACACTGGACATTCGGGTCATTTAGAGCCAAGAATGTTTATGGTCAGTGTGTCGGAGTCAGAGTGTGAGTGGGAAAGCTGGAATACCAAACCGCACCTGTTCATCAGCCGGGTCTCTCTCTCTCTCTCTCTCTCTCTCTCTCTCACGTCTCTCTCTCTCTCTCTCTCTCTCTCTCTCTCTCTCTATTTCTATCTTTCTCTCCATCTCTATCTATCTTATCTCTCTCTCTCTGTCTGTCTGTCTCTTTGTCTCTCTCTCTCTATTTCTATCTATCTCTTCATCTCTGTCTATCTTTTTCTCTCTCTCTCTCTCTCTCTCTGTCTATCTCTATCTTTCTCTCTCTCTCTCTCTCTCTCTCTCTCTCTCTCTCTCTATTTCTCTTTCTCTTATTTATCACTTTATGGACCTCGATGTCAGAGTTTATTCCTAGTCCACTGGCCTGGAGTTCTGAAGTTCTTGATTACAGCAGTCGTAGCCGATCCGTCATCAGCAAAGCTCAATGCTGCGTCTGTGTCCAAATCTCATTTTGTTTCTCCTTCATCTTCTCCTCCACCTCCTTGTAGAGAACTACACACCCCCCCACACACACACACACTAATTTTTTTCTTTTTCTCTTTCTCTTTCTTTTTATTTCCAACACCACTGAGACCCTGGCACATACAGTGCTCATCGTTTCCTGCTGGATGTTGGAGAGGGGCACTGGCTCTCAGTCCTGTCCCCAGGGAGCAGCAGATAGCCCATCTCATTATCCATGATACGGATGGCAACATCATTGGTCGGGGCAGGGAAATGAGAGGGGAAATTAAAAGAGGAGAGAGCGAGAGAGAGAAAGGGCGAGCAGAAAGGAGGGGTGCAGAAGAAGATAAAAAAAAAAAAACTAGAGATGGTGGAATTAGAGAAATTTCACATTGTACCAAAGGAAATGTTTTTTATTCTACGTTTATGCACTTATTATAATTTCTCCTCCAGTGTTTTTCATCCACAAGGGCAGCGTATCATTTTTTCCTTAAAAAAAACCCCCCAAATCAAGATGGCCACCAATTGATAGGCACGTTATTAAGTCCATGCTGTTATAAGGCACTCATTACTGAAGGTCAAGCCCACGTCCCTCTCATTTGAAAATCAAATGTCCCATATATATGCGGCTATAATTATTGAACTGTCATTTCTGCTGGTGCGAATCCGCAGTCTGGAGAAGATGGAGTCGAACGGATTTGCATTAAAAAAAGTCAGAGTTCATAGAACAGATTGCGAGTGACCTTTTCTGCAACATAGCGACCTGCATTAGTGGCGTAAAATCCGGACGCCTTTTACAGAAAAAAAAAATCTGATCGATATTGTATCTCTACACGAATTCGTGTCCTTTCTTTTAAAAAAAAACATGAAGAGATGTTAGCTTTATGTCCATGTAGCGTTGGACCAAGGCTTGATTATTTCTGCATGCATAAACACACGTGTGCCCTCCCTCTTCCTCCTGCCCGCTGGAGCAACCAGATTATTCAAACGCTCTCATCTTTCACCTGCGCCGGGATTACAATGCGAATCTGTCAGAGGGAGGGTGCGCGGAGAGGGGGAGGAGGTTATAATTAAAGCATAAAGACAGACGAGTGCGGCTGCGGAAACACAAAGCCGAGGAAGGGCTCAGGCCAGGCCGCGCTGCCACGGCTAATAATCCTCATATAGATATTAATAGAAATAGAAATTTTTATCTTGTCTCCTACACCAACAATGCAGACGATCATCTACTCGCTCGAGCTTTAGCGACAACACTAGCGAGTCAGCACATAAACCAGAGCACACTCCACCACTCTCTCTCTCTCTCTCTCTCTCTCTTTCCATCATGTCCCCCCTGTTTGAGAATGCTCTAATATTAATAACCAGACCTGATCTTCCTGCTGGCCTGGGGGGTCATCCAGGCTGGCCAGGTCAGCCCATTTGTCTGTGTGCAGCCACTGTGAAGGCTATTGAGGCTGACAGGTATGGGAGCAGCAGCAGGGGGTGGAGGAACTGAGGACGAAGAGCGGTGGAAGGGGGGGCACTACCAAAAAAGGAGCGTCACACTGCCTCAAAACAAAGAGTGGCAGAAGTTTGTCTTTTTTTTTTCTCTTCCCTTTCATTGGTTTTTAGGGTCCCCCCCCTTCCATTCTTCCCCCTCGCCCTGTTCAATTCTACCGGGATTTAAGAACCAGCTTAACAAAGGATGACTCATCAAGCGCTGATAAGGCCCGGCGCTGAAAGGAGTTGAATTGCAATAATATGATACTCTTGGTTAAAAAAATAGAGAAGGTAATTAGCTTTGTTTTAAGTCTCCAGACACCGAAGTGGGCGCACATGTAGGGCCGCTGCCTGGAAGGGATTATTGGACGATAAACGTACGTCTGCACCTCACCAATTCCCACAAGCTCCTTCTTCTGGGGCAGTGTGTGTGTGTGTGTGTGTGTGTGTGTGTGTGGAAAAACTCAAACCATGATGAAGCCATTTGCTTATTGAATGAAACCGAAAGGGTGTAAATGTGATCAATATGTAGATCAATATTTATCGATAATATTTAATAACTTTGTGGCCTGAGACATTCTAGTCAAAGCAGAACAACAGTCATGGGTGACAGTTTTTGCATACATTAGCCTGCCCAGATGCCCAACAGCATTACCTCCAGTAATTGGTTTTAAACATTAGATGCTCACTGAATAGATGAGTAGTGTGTGTGTGTGTGTGTGTGTGTGTGTGTGTGTGTGTGATTTTCGATTACAGAGCAAAGAACCTGTTTAGCCTCCTGTTCTTCGCTAGCCTGGATTTTCAACACAATGCGGTTTACCTCCCTAAGGTTCAGCAGGGTTAAACCGCTACTAGTAATCCTTAATACTCGGAAACAGACCCGATCGTATTCATGAGCTTTGCAGCTAACTTGTCGAGATATTGTTTTTTTTGGGATGCCTATTGAATTGGATGCCTATTGAAAGTTCATGCATAAATGCATAAATGATATTTAATTTGGTTTATATATTTAGGTCATAAACTAAACTGAAAGGTGTCAAATAATATTTAGTGTTGACAGATAACGTGTGTTTCCAAAGACCCCCTTTTCTGAAATAATAGTAGGTCAGTCCCTTTATGTCATTTAATGATATTTTCATAGTATTTCCTGCATTTTGTGTTTCCAGTATTGCTGCACTGCAACAATAATATGGTATAGGTCCACTTTACACTTTAATGATATTATCATAGTACAGTTATTTCCTATTTCCTTAGCATCCGTTTGTGTTTCCAGTATTGCTGCACTGCGACCCCGAATTGTGGGCTTTCTTCCACCTGCCAGTCCATATCTTAAGGTGTCCTTACCAGCTCCAGACAGCTTGGGCCGTCTCATCAGGTGTCCTATATCGGGTGGTCCGCTTACCACCCAAATAACAACCCATATGACCATTTTTTGGTCATGGAATCATGGATAAAATTAGCTAATGCAGTATGATCGTTCTCCTTAATGCTCCTCACTGCTCAACACTTTACAAAATATGTCCCCCCTATAAAGCTCACTGAGGCTCCTGTGTGGGTCGGGACCAACCTGTTGGGTACCGCTAGTTTAGTCTAATAGAGAAAATTAAGGCATGTTAGACATATTAAACTCCGCCCCTGCCAATAATCTGACATGAAACAGCACAGCTTTACCTTATAGCTAAAAGTAGCCATGCTAGCTAATTGTTTCATCTCTAGAAAAGGCCGATGAACTAATAATTCATAACTGATCCGAATAGTTTGAGTCTTTTCATTTGGATTATTAGGAATTGGAAAGGCGCTGGCTTGTTTCCGCTGCTCGTTGGTAAAGAACAAAGGCAAACATTGCAGTAATCTTCAAAGTGGTCTGTGGTATGTCGAGTGGACTTCGGTATGTGGGCTAAAGCTTTACGATAAAAAAAAAAAAACACACACACACACACACGCACACACATTTACAAAAAACCCATGTCCCTTTTATCGCATGTAACTTCAGTATAAACTGCAGTGGCTTTCGGTTGCATTGGTTAACTGTGTGAGAGCCTCCTTTTCTACCTTTCCTGAGTGTATATTCATGACTGTGTGTGTGTGTGTGTGTGTGTGTGTGTTCTTGTTGGTCTGTGTGCTATTTGCCTAGACTCTCTTGAGAAAGCCCGGGTTAAAAGCAGTTGCCCTTAAAGGCTTGTCTCTTGTAGCTTTCTTAGTGCAATATGCAAAGCTCTGCCTTAAGAGCTGCTCGGGTCGAGGGCTGAGAGTTGTAAAGGAGAAAAAAAAGAGCTCTTTAAACGTGTTCCCACTTCTGATCCTAATGCTCCTGCTTGTCATTCTTTTACCCCCCCCTTCCCCAACAACCCGTCCTTCTTTCCTCCTGCCTTCGCTTGCTCTAATAGGTTGCAAATCAGGGAGCCACCTCCGTGCTGTCGTCAAAGGCTAATGGAATATGAAAGGCTTTAGTGTTTAAAAGCATGAATAGGAAGAAGCAGCACAGAAATGGGCGGGGCTTAGACACGAGCCTATCAGGCATACTGATATGTCAGCGTTTGCACTCTTGTGCTAATTTTAAGATGAGAATTAATAGCTCCTCCCCTTTACAGAATTTGGTACTGGCTAACAAGTTTTCACCCATATGTTCAGTGTGTGAACTTAACACACAGGTCCTTGGTTGACTGTTTTTATACTAAGTTAATAATTTAGTTTGGCAGGGTAATTAGCATAGCTGTTATCATTCTATTTATATCTGTTTAGACCACATGAGCTGTTTTTTTTTCCCTAATTCCAAAATGACCCTCTATTATACCTCTATTTCTATATAGTCAATATTGGACGTCCTTTTTCCCAGTCCAGTATAGCCTTATAATTATCCCTTTCTTACAGAGCTAGCTAGACGTCGGGTCGGTGCTATGCTGATCCGGATGAACTCCATGATGAATTAAATCATGGAAAGAAGAGGCTGAAGTGCACTGGTACTGACGCCTCTGGACTTCTTCACTTCCTGCCGAAGACAAGCAAAGCTTTTAAGGGTAATGGTGAGGTCAGTGGATTTAATGGGAAATAAGTGTCCAGGCGACAGATTTTAAATCACCGTAATATAAATACACCTCCATTTTCAACGCCGGTCAGCTTTCTTTTAAGGTAATTTAGAAGAGCAGACGAATACTCGTGTCTGCGTTTGCGGCGGGAAGGATTAGCCAGAGAAGATTAAGCACTGCTTCCTAATCTCCTATATCAACTATTGAGGCAGGAGGTGATATGCAGATGGGAATTCCTGAATGCTCAGGAAGATTCTGGTTTGTTATTATTAGCCCTGTCATGTACATTTCTTTCGTTCCAATAATATATGTTGCATCCTGAGATACGATCAGCATATGATAATATGGTATCATCATCCTTTTTCACTCTGTACTACAAGATGTGGTTCTGAAGCTCGTGCTAGTCAGGAACTGACCTCCTGGCCTGAATGTGTGTAGAAGACAAGCATGTGACCAGCGAATACCAGCGCATGCCAGGGTTTCTGTCTTCTCACACAGAAGTCTAGTGTGTAAAAGCGTGTGTAATAGCAGCCTCAGACTTTCACACTATCTACGTTCACCAGAGATCTCACTTCATTCCGACTATCTCGGTCTAATGACACATCCCAGATCAACAACATCAGCTCCTGTGAAAACATTTCCCTCTCAGTCTCCCCTCAGCCACCATTACTGCTGGTGGGGTATGTGAAAAGTCGAAGGATGCCCACAGCCCACAGCTGTATTTACTCCCAAGAGAGAGAAAGAGAGAGAGAGTTTTAAAATCGTTAGAAGACATTTTCCAGTGTTGGTGGCAGATGGGCATGTGGAGCTTTTGCACATACATACGTACAAGGACACCCGGGATGAGTCCCTTCCACCACTATTCTGTATTAGTCCCCCAGGTTAGCGCATACCTAGCCCAAAACCACTTTGACCACTTAAACACCATGTTTTAGATGGACATAGTCATGGACTGGTCATTTTGCTCCAGACCGGCGGGCGTGTCCCAATACTTCTTTTTCTCTCCTCTTGAGAATTCTCACACCACAGAAAGCCTCCCTGTGCTAATTTGCTTACTCTTTCTGACCTCCATTTGTGAGCATGATTATTATTGTTACATGACCTCTAAGCTGCTCACCAATAAAGCTCTGCCTTCTGCCCGAACACCCAAAGCCACAATTACATGTGACGTCCCTGATGGATTTTGCGAAAGGGGGGAAAAAAAACAAATAGCATAGGCAATTTGGAACCCTTTAATACATTCCTTCAAATTTGTATAGGCACGAGGAAAGCAAGGGGCCGAGCGAGACGCTTTTACAGAGCCACCGCATGGTTTGGGCAAAGAAGACAGAGGGCTTGTGAAAGAGCTCGGAAATGGAATGCAGGACAGGAATACCTCTCGCACAAGAATCTCGCTCGGGTTGCCAACAGCGTATATGATATAGCATTTCATTTATTTCTTCAGGCGCTTACTGGTAACATGTGTTTGCAGGGTGTCAGTATTGACGGAATGGTATATCTGGCTGGCATCCAAGTGAGGCTGGTATGAGTTTAAAATGCTTTGAGGAACAAAACCAGCTTTTGTTGCTTGTCTCTTTTTTTTTTTTCTCAGGGTCATAGAGTAACAGCACTCCTTCTCAAAGGGGATCTGTAGAGGATAAAGGAAAGTGTGAAGGCAAAAAATGCTGATGCATTTAGATACAGATACAGTTCTCATTTCAGCACACTATGTTATTAGGAAATAGTTGCGGTGGTTACGTGGCTTCAGGGCAATTATGCCGCAGCTTATTTTAGGTATGTGTTCATTAGGCATGTTTTTCATGTCTAATGACAGGAAAAAAGGCATGTTTGCCCAGAATGCTCTAATTTGTCTTTGGTTAGAGATGAATGGATTCACTATTTCCTCCCCGGGCGTGCGAGGCAAAATTAAAGCCGATGCAAATCTTACCTGGTTTCTGATCGCTGCTAACGAGTCAGGCTCGTCACAGCAAAAACTCCAACTGTTGTCAGGAGACAGGTCGAACACGGATTAGGTGTTTTGTAATCATTGAAGTCGGCATAAATAAATAAGTCCCCTTGTGAGGTTGCAGGGGGAGTGAATAAACACGCTCCATGGGAATTAGGGCTCCGTTTGGCAGGTGAAGAGGGGTCCCTGGTGCATTGTTTTGGCAGCCTGGCACTGCGCTGTGTTCCCTCTCTGCTTTGTCAGATGGATGCCTGATTAGGCAGAAGGAGAGGGTTACGCCTCTTGGACCACCCGCCCTGGGAATCCCCGCGTCTGTGTCCCTGGCACGCTGGCATGATGAGGGATGCCCAAAGATGAGGTGTTAGCGGGAATGATTGGTCCCCAATGAGTTCTGGCTCTTGGTTGTTTGCCAAATGCTAATCCAGAATAATTATCTATCAAGGACACAAGTGCTTGCCATATTGTTCTTGATGGGCCTTTTTGCCACCAACAAACCTTGGATCGTTTTCAGAGCTCCCCTCGGGTCCTGAGTGCTCGAGTAAAAGCAAAAGATTTATCTGCTGGCGTCATTTTCTGCTTTTGTTCTTCTCTTGCACTATTAACACAACTCCTCAATAAGGTTAGGCTGAATTCTTTTATAAATAGGATTTCTCTCTTTTGCCAGCGGTTTCCTGACATTTAGGGAGTGTGCTGGATGTTTTGTTTGGGGGGCAGAACATGTTACACGATGCCACAAACATTTTGATTTTTTTTTTTAGCTTGCATATAACCGTTCCCCACGCCTGGTAAGTTTAAACCTCATAAATCAGAAACCTCCGGGCTTGAGGTTCAGATCACCCTGGATGCATGCCAAAGGGTTCTATAAAGGGGAAAAGAAAAATACCATATTTCAGTATAAGCCTTAGGAAAACAAAGCGGAATTTGCTGATTTAGACTGTACTAGATTATATTAATGTTTTCCAAAATTGAAGACAGTTTGTTTCTGTGTGATACTTAAAGACTTTGACAAGTCGGGTTGTATTGTGTTTTATTAGGACCATGAAAACAGATACTCAGCAAAAACTGAGTGCAAGAATAATTTAAGATGTGCGGTCAACCCCATTCACATGCGATGCAAATCTACTTTATATTACCTTGTAATTGGGGTTACTGAAGTGGGGTAAAATACGGCGACAGGAGGATGAGTGTACCTCATACAAACAGCCAGCTAACAAACCCCGTGCTAATGGCTGTTTATCAGCGACGGTTATTAATCGTAATACGGCTGGGTCATGCAGAGGGAAATTATTTTTGCTATTTTCTCAGAAACCATTTTAATAGACCTGAGCTGGAAACGTTTCCGTGCAGCCATTTGTGCTATTGAAAATCAATTAATCATTCAAAGGGTGTCCAGACAACTGGCTTCAGACTATGTAGAGAGAAGTTTTAATTGCTTTGAGTTTGAGTTTGGCAAAGTGTAATGTATAAATGAGGATTTGTTCGAGAAATGGAATGGAATGGAATGCTACAGTATCTTGGTCAAACTTTAAGTACGTAGATTGTTCAGTCGTGGATTTCTTTTTATGCTCAAAACCTCTTTTGTGGATTCTTCAGTTGAGGAGACAAGCATGGATCTTATAATGTGAAGTGAGAGGGCTTTATGTCTCTGCTCCGATGGCCTGGACAGGGTTTGAGGCACAGAAGGAGGCCAAAACAAGTAACCTCCGGGGTGAGTCGCCCAGGGAGGGGCCCTGGCTTTAGGAAAAGAAACAAAGATAGCCGTAATTAATGAGCCTGAATCTGGGCCAAAAAAGGATTTCTTGTGTCAACTTCGACTTAATTAAAAAACTCAGGGACATTTCAATGGCCATGTAGAGCCCCTGCTCCGGGAGCAGTCCAGCAGAGCCGTGAGAAAATACTAGCAAAAAAAAAAAAAAAAATTACCACTAGTGCCATGACTCTAATCTCTGACAGTCAAAGAATCTATTTATTCAAAGGCTTTTCTTTTAGGGAGCTCACACCTGCAGGCTGGCTGGCACTTCCTCCCGCTCTGAGAGAAGGCCCGTTTTGTGTTCCAGCGGAAGATCTGATAATGGAGGCCTCGCTCTTGCTTTTGTTTTTGTGCATTGTTCATTAGGCTGCGAGTACTGTAGGCACACTTGATATGCTTGGCTTGCCTGGGGAATAGCACTGGGGGATGGGCTAGCATTCGGGTGGGGGGGACTGCGGGCGTGTTTTGTGTATCTCTGTATGTGTGTGTGTGTGTGTGTGTGTGTGTGTGTGTTTCGTGATGTAGGTGGGTGGCAGGGTAACCATTCTGCGTGAAAGCCTCAGTCTTGCATGGTACACATTTTTAATGCAAAACTTCAGCCCACAATTGCCAGGCAGCGGTGAATGCAGGCTCCCCGCCGCTCGCCACACATCGGGGCTGCGAAGAACAATGCGCGACGCCGGACAGTTCGGATTGTGCACACAAAGCCGAGGTTTTAAATACTCCTACGCTTTTTTTAATGCAGCCTCTCCCCCTCTGTGCTCAATCTCCGATTTGAGAGCCTTGTCTAAATTAACAAGCTTAAGAAGTCCCAGCTACCTGAGTTCGTGTGTGTGTGTGTATGTGTGTGTTGATGCTTAAAGAGAAGAATCCCATTAGTCTTGTACGAGAGGTTGGTGAGAAGGGAGGAGGGAGGCTGTTCCGTTTACTTTAACCAGATGACCCACTGGACGCCATAATGGAGAGAGAAATGAGGCGCTGAGCTGCAGGCTAATAGCCGTAAACAGCAGCTGAATTAGCATGAGAAAGTGGCACAGGATTTCCTTTTAGCTTTTATCAAACCCAAATGCACATTGTTGCTGTGTGAGTGTGTGAGTGTTGGTGTGTGTCGGTGAGTGTAAACGTGTGTGTGTGTGTGCACGTGGTTTGCCCCGTAACAGCCTGATTCTTAAACGTCAGCAATATGGCGGTGACCGAGGTCTAGTGTACACAAACACACACACATAGAGGGGCCGGAGGGAGCATAGGCTTTGTGTAAGGACAGAGAGAAAGTGAGAGAGAGAGAGAGAGAGAGAGAGAGAGAGAGAGACTCGAGTTGGTCTGTTACTGAAGGACGCTAGTTTGCTAGCACTTTGCATGCTAGTTAGCTACCTAGCTAGCTACTATGTGTTGATACTAAAGATGTTTCTAAATTGATCTGGTTAACTGAAATGATTAATATTATTATTAATATTTATTATATTTCCGTCTCTCTCTCTCTCTCTCTCTCTCTCTCTCTCTCTCTTTCATCCCGCACTTCAGTTGCAGACTAACTGTTTAGATTTGTTTGCATCTCTTTATCTCCTTTAAGATAGTGAATTACCCCCACCAGTACCCAGTTACCCACGTCCTTTCATCTCCAGCCCAAAGTTGCACAGTCCAGTCTCGAAGTTAAACTGGACATTTTTGTCCTTCTGAATTACTCCTGTGTCCTGGATTATGTGATGTCAGACAGATACACCAAACTCTGTTTCTGTCTTTCATTCCAACACCCCCCCCTTCTCTCTCTCTCTGCGATTCTTGCTTTGCAGACTGTCGGTCTGTCTTTTTTCATCAGACGGCCTTCTATGAAGCACAGGGGGGACTTTCACAATCTCTCTTTGTTATCAGTATTTATGTTTGCACAAAGATGGCAGGAATGCATTTCATGTCAGGGAGATTATTAAGGGGAAAAGGGAAGTATCTGGTTCGTGTAGGTGCCTCCTCCAGCCCGCTAAAGAGACAAACAAGCTTCTGTAATTCTATGCGCTTCCATGTTTTTTAACTCTCTTTTTTCTTCCTTCCTCTGTATTTTTTTTTCTGTCCCCATCCGACTTGCAGCATTTGCAAAAACAGGAGAGCGCCTGCAGCTCGGATTCCTGCACCTTCTACTGCGCACTGTGTGACTACTCGAGCAAAGCCAAGCTGAACCTGGTGCAACACCAGCGCTCGCTCAAGCACCAGCAAAACGAAGGATTGAGGAAGCTGCAGCTCCACCAGCAAAGTCTGCCACTGGAGGAGGACAACCTGGCCGAGATCTTCTTCATCAAGGACTCCCCTCAAGTCGAGACCGGTGAGTTTCTCCACGCCCACTCCTGTCAACCTTCCTCTCTCCCTCTCTCTCTCTCTCTCTCTCTCTCTATGTCCCATCCTCCTCCTCCTCCAACGCCTATCCCTTTACTTCTTTTTTTCTCTTCTCTCTCCGTCAGTCCCCGAGCGCTTCTTTTCCTCCTAATCTTCCCGAAATGAACATGCTGTTCTTATTAGAGCCCTTCTTTTTATATCGGTAACACGCACCGTCCTACATGCAGTGACATCTTTAGCAGGCACGCAGGAGGTTATGAAACTCTACCTTGGGAGGATCTCAGAGTGAAATTTTTTCCCCCTACAGTGATCTTTAATTTCCTTTCTCATGACCAAAGCAATTTGGCTTTCATTTAAAAGTTTGGAGACTGCCAGCAGCTAATAAGTGTAACAGGACTGTAAAACGTTTGGAGGAGAAACAGAAAAAAAAAAGAAATGAAAAGAAAGATTAATCGTTTTATTTGAGGAGGGGGTCTCTAATTTAAAACATAAGAGCTAGTCAGGGCTCATTATAGAACAATTCCTATGTTAATGATCCTTCTGTGAAATGAGAAAAGCGCTCACCTTGTTTTGGTTCGAGTAAAAAAACAAAAAAAAACCAGCTAACACATTTCGAATGGCATTCAAAAGCTGAATTAATCTCTGTTCTCCGAAGTGTCCTGTTTATATACCCACTCCAGAACCAGATGGTCCCGAACCGAGAACCACATGTGAAAGTACACTTTTATAACTACTCTGTATTGGAAATAAATGAGACTTGTAGGTTTGGTTTTAATTATAGTCGGATCAAAAGGTGCTCCGAGGTTTGGGTACAGCAGTAAAGTCCAGTTAGATAAATCATTATTGTGAATTTAGCAGGACAGCCTACTTTCTGTGCAAACACCCCTCCTCATGCATAGCACACACACACACAGTTACACACACACAGTTACACACACACAGACACACACTCCTTCCATCTCCTTTCCTCCTCACCTAGTTTAGTTTTCTTGTTTTTTCTACAACGTTTGAAATCATTTCAAAATTCCAGCATTGTATTTTTATCTGTTTTTGAGAGTGTGTGTGTTTCTGGATGCTTTTGTACACTTTTTGGCTCCTAAACATTATAGAGCGATTTCTCTCCCTCTATTTTTCTCTCTCTCTCTCTCTCTCTGTTTCTTCCTTTTTATCTATGTCTCTCTCTCTCTCTCTCTCTCTCTCTCTCTCTTTCTGTCTCTTCTCCTCTCTTCTCTTCTCCTATCATTTCTCTTCTTCTCGCTCTCTCTCCCTCTCTCTCTTCTTTCGTCTTTCTTCCTCAACTCTCTCATCTGTCTCTCTCTCTCTGTCTCTCTCTCTCTCTCTCTCTCTTCTCTCTCTTCTCTCTCTCTCTCTCTCTCTCTCTCTCTCTCTATTTCTCTCCCTCTCTTCTCTGTCTCTATCTTTCTCTGTCTCTCTCTCTTCCGCTCTCTATGTCTCCTCTCTCTCTCCCAACTCTCTCTCTCTTCTCTCTGTTCTCTCTCTCTCTCTCTATCTCTCTCTTATATCTCTGTCTATCTCTCTCTCTCTTCTCGTCTCTCCTCTCTCTCTCTCTATTTATGTCTCTCCCTCTCTCTCTCTCTCTCTTTCTCTCTCTTTAATCTCTCTCTCTCTTCTCTTTCTCCTCTCTCTCTTCTCTCTCTCTCTCTCTCTCTCTCTCCTCCATCTCCTCTCCTCTATCTCTCTCTCTCTCTCTCTCTCTCTCTCTCTGTCTCTCTCTCTCTCTCTCTCTCTGTGTCTCTCTCTCTCTCTCTTTCGATCTTTATATCTATCTCTCTCTCTCTCTCTCTCTCTCTCTCTCTCTCCAGTCCGAGGTGCTTGGCAGTTGTTAACATATTTAAACTCATAGACTTGTCTGGAATTTATGTCTGAAAGACGGAGGAGAAAAGAACAATCCATAAACGTTGTGACTTCCCTCACACTCACGTGTTGTTTTTCCTCACGCGATTCGAGACAGACGCTCAGCGGCTACCGCTCTTACGGTGAAATGTTTCGAACCCTGAACAAAGGGCACGGGGAGTGGTGTTAACCTTTTTTTTGTTTTTCTTTTTTTTTTTGGATGGCTCCATTTGTTAGTGTGGGGGAGATTTTTCAGGTTGTATAACCCCGTAATTTCCGCATCTGAAGCTCTGTCAATCAAAGCTAGCCAAGGCGGGGCGACGCTTTTAATGCTAAACTAAAAATACACTGAACTAATCGTATTCCGCCGTCCTGCCAAATGAATGAATGTAAATGCAAATGCATTAATCAATAATAAACTACCTCGACGTGTCTGGAAGGGAAAGATGCGTCTGGCGCCCGTGCCGACGAGCCACCGGGCCGACTGCCTGCGGCTGATGGCAGTAATTTGTGGCTGCGATCCAGCACGAGGTCCTGAAGTAAGCAACATTTTGGCCTGTGCAGAATTACAGCTGGGTGTTAAAACCGTTTGTAGGGCCTGCGAGCGTATAACTCCTGAGTTTAGCACTTTCTGATCATTAGTCTGTTTCATGCAGGAGGAAAAAAAAAAAAGATTTAAACGCTGACCTGTATATTTATTCCTTCTTAAAGCAGCTTTGCAAATCGTTATAAAAAACATTTGTTAAAAAAATGATCGAACTCTGCAGCGTCTCTTTTATGTAAGTAAATTTTTGGTGTTATTTTTACAGCATAATTAAGATGGGATGATATTACGTTATAACCTGCAGAGCTTTATTTTATTGAAATAAGTATGATTCCTTCTTTAAAGCTTTTATACCTAAAGCACGAAATCCATTAAAAAGAGATAGAAGCAGATAAAACACCTCTGTGGCGGCTTAAAAGAAGCCATAAAAACCGTCCACGTGCAAGAAATGAAGCTCATCTTCCTTTTTGTCTTCTTTTGATCATCGGTTCTCCGGTCCAGACAGCCTTCTAATTTCAGTCTGCAGCAGAGTGTGGTAATGAATGCGATGTCTCCAGTCCTGTGCGCTAAATTAGCCAAACGAGAGCAACTAGGACAGAGCGCTAGCTCTCACTCAGCTCCCCGGGTGTACGCTAATATTCTCCTCTGAACAGCGAGCGCGAGTGAAGGCGTCCTTACAACCGCCTCGCCAGATCTCCCAGAGCGAGCGTAATTCGCCCGGCCCAGGACCCACAAGACTCATCATTTACACAAGACAAACATCATGAAGCTGAGAATTTGGAAAGGAGAGGTGGGGTGATGTGGTTAAATATGTTTTTGAAGTGGAGTTCCCCCATTTGTAAATCTAGGCTCGTTGTATGTGATTCCCTCCACACACACACACACACACACACACTCATGTTTAACACAGATGTCCTATATAAAGTCCCGCCCATTAAAAAAAGCTGTAAAATGAAGCTTGCTGTACCGCAGCAGCCTCACCCTGATGCCTGATACCTCAATCGGAGAACTTCTGACCTTCTGTAGTCTGTAGGTTTGACATAATAATAATAAAAATAATAAAAGTTACACCACAATATTTCAGTACATTCATTTATTTATAGGTATTTTTAGAAATAAAAAAAAATAAAGCACCGACACTGGAGACTCCTTCCAGAAAGGTTAAATTAACGTCATGATCGCCTCATCTTCTGACTAATCAGAATTAAGAATCAAATAAAAAAAAAATAGAAATCTGTTTCCTGTTTAAAAAATTTGTACTGTGGAGAAGAGGAAAAGAGGTGGAAATGTGCGGGTTGGAGGTTGTAGGACATCTCTCGGGGCTGTAAATTGCACCACGCCTCAGCGGAGGGCTTTCTGCCCCCTTCAATGGTCGCGTCTTCGTTTTACCATGTCTGTGTGAGCGGAGATGAGATCTTATGGAGGTAATTATTTTTAAGAGCCCCCCTCATCCCGTTTCTTACGCCGTGGCTGACTTTAGAGACGGACGAGTCTTTAAAATGTTGCGTCTCTGAAAGCCTTTCATTTCAGAGTGATAATAATGCTTCAGGAGATTTCTCCAAAACCAGGCCAATTTTAGCAGCACCGGACCGAAGACCATTTACATAGCAGCCGCGGGGCGACAGCACACACTAATGGGGCGATGTGATGTGTTTCTTATCTGTGTGTGTGAGCATATACACAAATAGAAAAGAAAAAAGACGTTAAGCAAAGGAAGCACAAACGAGCTGTACGTAGCCCGCAGCACTGCAGCAAGAACGGCGGATTCAAATTTTATTTACATCGGATAACGCCGAATCCAGAGAAACGTACTCGAAGACACTTTCTCATTTATTTTTTCCTGGATGTTACACAGTTTTGCTCTTAACAGCACCAGAAAACCCAAGTCTGATCACCGAAACACCCGAAGCCGTAGAGTTTCTATAGCAACAGCGTTAAAGTCCATGTAGTTCCCGCCCCTTTAGCCGTCATGGCTTAAATTCCCTAATTTGCTCCTTTTTCCTTTTTCGGCTGATCCATTCATCGCTCATTTTTCCCCCTTGCATTTCATTCCAATGACACGGATGTCTTTTTAATGCTTTAGATTTATTTTTTTTTTTTTTTAACCGAAGGGCCTCGCAGGCAATTACAGCAGTTACTTTTCAAGATTTCAACTTCATTTCCCTCCCCAGACGGTGTTTTCCAAGGTTCGGGAGCGTAATTTGTGGCCATTACACAGACTGAAATGGGAAGGCAGCGGAGTGTAAGATATGACATACGGCCAAATCGGTCTCATCATTCTGTTAGCCATGGGTGATGTGCTAATGCAGGGGCATCCATTTTCCTTTGATTCCTCACACAAAGTGGGAAGAACGCTGGCCGCTATGATTAGAGGGCGACGTAGGGCTTTGGACTTTTCTTCCCCCTTTACCCCGCCCCCACATACACACGTCCTGCTGCTTTACCTAAGAGCATTTTGTCCTCTCGAAGCTACAAACATTCCGTCGACCGTCTCTTCGCTCGTCTTTGAGTCTCGATAGGATCGTGTCCAAATCAAGACCACGCTATGACTTAGTCATGTGCATGTATGCAAGTTTGGCTTCCAGCCATTAATAATGTCGATAACATAACATGTTCGACGGTCCTCAAAAGGCTAAACAAGATTCTCGCTCCCTTTTCTCGAAATAGCGCCATGGGAAAGTGGAAACGGTTGGCATGAGCTCCATGTACCAAAACAGCCTTTGATTCCAGGGATGTAAATTGTCCCAGGAGAGCCGTTGCTGGCCAACAGCTTATATTACTGTATCATTAAATGGAGACAATACCCCAATAGTGGAATCATTTCTCCTATCATAAGGTCAGTTTTTTAATTTTATTATTATTTTTGGTCTCACAGAACTCACCAGAAAGTCTGCGATGGCTCGGGTTCAAGATTGAGTCATTTCTCAATAATCCTCCTGCCCGACTGTATTATAATTACTCTGTGGTTTTTGTGTGCAGAAAGTCCAAAATTATTTTTGAAAACGTCCAGTCTTCAACTTTTTTTTTTTTTTTTTTTTTAAGGCATGTTTTAGGGCTGAGTCTTGCTTTTTCGCCTGTTTTGCTTTTCAGCGAGATCCCACTTTTGGAAAAGGCGCAGTACAAAAGCTAAATTGTTACCTCATGTTTTCATAGTCTGTTTGTGCCCACTGACAGTTATAATTTGCAGAAATTGCAATGATTATCCACATTAACATACCTGACTGCGGCCATTTATGCTTATTTGTGATACAAAGCCCTCCTTTGGATCCTCAGGATGCTTTCCTTTGCATACTAATGCGTATTAATTCCAGCCATGAAAAAGGTATTTGATTTTTTTTCCCTCGCCCCCTCCCTTCCGTCCCTGCCTTTGTAGTGTCGAGGAGCAGGTAGCAAATTTCTAAAGCGCCTCTTTCAGACATGTGGGAACGTGATACCTTTAGAAGCGACTGCAGCTGCAGTGCCATGGCAGGTCTATTTACGCATATTTAAAAAAAAGCCATATCCTTTTTTTGTTCTGGGGTGAACAATAACAATAAGCCGAGCTTAGAGAGTGAATGAATAGCGGCCTGGTGACAAAAGGAGGATAGACGGTTTAAAGCATAGATCACATGACCAGGGAAGGTGTAGGTGCTAATAGTAGCTGTTCGAAGCGAGCCGAGTGTTAGGAGTCGAGGAATTAGCACTGATCTGGGGACGCCAGTGTTGTGGCGTTTTATTTGTGGAACGCCAACGCTGACAATAACCACGGCGGATCGTACAATGCTAACTGTCAGGGGGCATTAAAAGAGACACGCCGTTGTCGAAAAAAACAAACACACTGAGCCACAACTTACCAATGCCTAAAGCGCTACAAGTTCGGCGTGGTCTTACAGCCAAGGTGCGATGATACTGACGTGTTTCCGCATGGACACTCCTGACTGGTGGCTGTGTGATGTGTCTGTATTCAACACCCCTGTCATTAGCTATCATCTCTCCGCCAGGGCAGAGCTCAGCTCCCATCACTGGCGATTAGGCTCTGGGGCCGCTGACGGGCGTAGCGTTCAGGTGTCAGGCTAAAGTTACTGACCCCCTCTTCCACTGCAGTGCCTGCGAGTAATTAGTCCTGACTCTGGCCATCCCACCATCCTTTCTTTACTCCATTCATCCACCCCTCCCTCCTTTTCCTCCACGTTCACTACACTGACCTTGCCCTCGCTTCGAAGAGCGGGGCCTCAGAAAGCGTTATATTGTTATTTACCTTCATGTTTATTTTCTCTCCTTTGAAAAATTTTTGCTTTTTCTTTCCTTTCATGACGCAGTTTGATTGCCGTTTTTTTTTTTCCCGTCTTTTCCTCCTCCTGCTCTAGTCTTCATCCACCAGAACAAAGTGTAGGATTGATAGCTGGTATTGATTATCCCGGGCCCTGCCTTATTGTCGCTAACCGTTCGGAGCTTTGCAGCTTAACCCGAGTTCAGAGTTAATGCAGCTGGGAATTTCAACTTAATACACTCGTCATGTTCACTTAGTGCAGCTGGTTAAAGTGGTTTAAAATCCGTTATGTTAAAATCCGACTTGTTTTTTCATTCTTAGTATTATTTTCACGCCACGTTGAGATTGTGGTTTGTTCTGTTACAGTAGATCTTTCCTATTTTTTATTCTTTAGCCATTTTGGCATCCTTAAATGAAAAGGCTCCGTCTAGAACCTGTACGAGTCACAAGTGGGGAAACCCCTGAACAAAATCAACAGCAGCTAACGCTAACCACTTTTAATAAATGGATAAACGCAATCAATTACACAGATAAAAAACAGAGAAGAAGAAGAATAAACGAGAACCATCTCATACTTGTACACCCTTCCTGCTTTTTCAAAATCTTTTTTTCAAGTTGCTGATGTTGTAGGAAGCCATTATGCAGACGGATTTGAAAGTTATCCGGGGAACCCGCTGGCGCCTAGTGCCGCATTTGAACTCTGCTAATGTATGTAAATGAAAAGAATTTGGTCCGCAGGATCGGTGCTGTTTTAAATAAAAGGGCGAGTGTGATCAAGGCGGCTTGGTGGAGGGCAGAGAATTTCCGGAGCAAGAGCTAAAGATTCCCGCACGACTCCGTCTCGGGCCGCGTTAAAGAGATGCGATTAGCCAGACGTCGCACAGTTTATTAAGCCTTAATAATAACAAAAACTAGATTTGTATCTTCTGTTTCTCTGAAGGAGACATCTGTGCATCTGCGTCTGGTTCTCCATCTGGTCAGGAGCGGTTTTACTTCAGTCTGTTATTACGTCTGATCTGAATTAAGCGTGTCTGACACATACACCAGGCAGACGCTTGGTCCAGCTAACAACGTGTTGTGTTAAACTGGGTAATTAGTAAACAGGGTTCCGCTGTGTTGAGGTGTGCAGGAGGAGAATGCACTGCGTTAAAAAAAACCAAAAACCTTCCTAACACACACCAGCGGCGTTACGGCAGCATCACCGCCACATTAAAAACTCTCATCTGTCTTTATTTTCCTGAGACCCAGTTTAGCTCTTGGGATTTTAAGCCAGCGTACCTGCTACCGGAGGTCCCTCCAGGTCTCCATGTTCTTTGATAAATATGAGAGAGTTTTACAGAGAAAAAACTGGAAAGTCGTTGCATCTAAACACAAAGCAAAGTCTGATTTCTTAATCAATAATTTACTCCCTTTATAAAGTGGAGCAACACTCCAAGCTGTGGGTTTAATGTCTTACTCACTGTAGCTTTATTATTCACTTATAAGGTCAATAAAGACATTTAATGTTTAACAGAACACATAAAACCATCATTCTCAAAGCGAGTGTTCCTCAAGTTCTTCAAACAGAAGGTTCAGAAACTCTGGTTTTTATACACTGTCTCCATCCATCCATCCATCCATCCATCCATCCATCCATCGTCTATAGCCGTTTTTTCCTAATCAGGGTCACAGGGATCTACTGGAGTCTATCCCAGCTGTTATTGGCTGAAAGATCACAGGGCCCACACACACTCCCACATACTCATATGGGCAATTAAGAATCACCAATCAATCTAGCATGCATGTTTTCGACTGTAGGAGTACAAGTACACACCAACATGCAAACTTCACACAGAAAGACCCCTGCAGGGGATACGAACCTGAGACCTTCTTACTATGCAGTGTGAATCACTCGGCCAAACTAGTTCTAAAATGATAAAGAAAAGAATTATATCTTCCACCAGTTGGAGAGTCAGATTTTAGAGTTACAGAATTTCCATGTGTACATCTGAGAGCTGCGTGTCTTCATGCGCCACAAGAGTGTGACGCATTATAAGGCTCAATGTCAAACCCTGGCACAACCATATGCCTTCTGTCGCTCACCCAGTGTCGAAATTAAGCCTGGTTTGATAAAAGAAAACAGACGTTTTGTGCAGCAACGCTGAGTTAACAGCCAGCGCGACACTCTCGTGGGTCAAGTGCTGCATTTGCATTTTGATAGGATGCAACCGAGTAATTAATGCACCAGTCAGAACGCATTATCCCAGGAGCCAATTGAAAGGTTCATTACCAAATCACTTCCCATTTCTGAAATAGTAGAATACCTAGGATTGTTTTTTTTTTTTAATGTTTATGACATGTTGTTTTTAGAGTGTCAGTGTAGTCACCTGTCCGGTCTTCATCAGTGCAAGAGACAGACTCATCACAGGGTTCCATACTTTATAGCAAGATGTTGTCTTTTTTATAAAGGAAGTGAAACGAAGCCATTCGCTCCGCGGCTAAGTGCGTTCTCTCGTCTTTGGGTCCCGGGTCTGCTCACTCGGGCCGGCCCAGCATGGCACAGAGGAAAATGTGAGTGCAGTCCAGGAGATTAAAGCTTGGAGAAATCAGGGCTGTGTGAGCAATCATCATTTCACAAGAACATTCTTTCATCTTGCCTCTTTCCAGCCCAATGCTAACAGGGACTCATGTCACAACACCGCCGCCGCTTTTATCTTCCTATAATAACTCTGTACAAAAAAGAAGCAGAAAGAGGAGGGAGAGAGAGAGAGAGAGAGAGAGAGAGAGAGAGGCCTGTTCTTTCTCTGCCATTGCTGTAAATTTACACAAGGCCGGTCGTGTTATTGAAGCGTTTGTTTCTACATCATCGTAAGCGTAAAACATTCCGCCTGTGCATGTACGTCTGTTTGTTCCTCACACGTTCTAATAGACATAAAGGAACAGTGAATGAAGTGTAAACCATTAAAATGATAACTAGACTAAGGAAGATGAGGGCGTGATTTAGGAGAGACTCACACACCGATGACAAAGAAAGGGGCGGAGACAGAGCGGAAGCCAATACACAGGCAGCAATTTTTTCCTGCGTACGCATTATTTACAAAGTCTGTGCTGCTTAATAGAAATCAGACAAATCGTTTCTAAAGTAAAAATATCGATACAGCTAAATATCGCAATATTTTTTCCACACTAGTGTATTGATATCCTAACCTCTAGTATTAATACATATTTAAATTATGTTTTAAACTAATTTAGGTTTCAATTCAAACCCCCAGTGTGTCAGACAACTTTCACCTCCACTCCTGTAGCTGGCGCTGACACATACCGGCATTGTCTCAGAAGGAAACATGGCGGAAAAAATAAGAACAATTTGTTTTATTTTCCGCTATTTTTTTTTTAACTTTTTCGGAAGAAATGCAATATTTACCGTATTGCAATAAATTTTCGTATCGTGACCCGTGTATCGTGGTAAGTATCGTATCGTAAGTCTCTAAGCAAAGGCAGGTTGTCCCACTGTGAATGAAAAGGAAGTACCAGGCAGAACAGGAAGGCGCTCTTGTCCCGGTCCATCAGCAGCCCATCAGCCGCTCTCGCATGCCAGCAGGACTGGGTTTTTTGTTCTCTTTTTCGGGTTAATAGAAACGGAGGAGATGGGCCGAAAAAAAGCAACGCAATTTTCTGCCATTTAGACTCAGGAAGATGGCACTCTTCAAGTAGGAACCGAGGAGTAAGAGGGGTGTAATAGGCGCTTGGGAGGAAGGGAGAGCAGGGACCGAATTATTTGGAGGAGATTCTTGAGATTTAAGACATGCATGGAAAAAGGGGGAAATGGTAAAATAATCAGCCATCTGAAATTGAATCCTGTCTCTCTTTCTCTCTTTTTCTGTCTTACACACACACACACACACACACACACACTGAATTCTGCCTTTTTATCTTTTTTTCCACCAAACATGCTATCATCACAATTTTTAGCCAAGAGAAATCTTTCACACACCAGCAACACAAGCCGTACACTTCAAACCGCTTGCACGCTGATAACAACTGATGTTTCTTTAATTGCCTTTGAAAAAGCGACAGTAAAGTTAATTACCTCTGAGGGGGAAAAAAAAACATCTGGTAACAGAAGTCTCCCCTAAGACACAGCGAACTCTGTCTTCCTTCTAATGTACATCGAGTCGCATTATTTGAATTAACGTGTGTCGGTGTTAATTCTGCTTGTGCTAGATTTTTCTCGTAACCCATGTTATAAAACATCGTACTCATCGATTTAATTCGCTCATCGCGGCGGCCATGTGACGTCTCCGTTCCAGCTCCCGAGACGATTTCAGACAATAGGCTCTCTTTTAACAGTTAATCACTGCTCTTTTCTAATTAGCCAAAGAATGTGCCGGAGATACGGTGAGCTTTGTTACGGACTGAGCCGATCGCTCCAGATCAGCCCCAGATGAGACCTTAGATTAAGAGAGAGCTTATCGCGAGTGGCTCCGGTTGCGTTTGTTAAACAGATGCTCCGGGTTGCGCGCGCCGGTAAAGTGAGCAAGCCCGAGCATTATTCACCCGGCCCGCCTGATCGAAGCCCGGCTCAATAACACTAAACCGGCTCATGCGCCGAAGATTTGTCTTACAAAACCTTGAAAACTGCTCTGAACGTCTATACATTGATTTTTGTTGGCAGGGATCTCCAGGGCTTTCATGTCGAGGCAGGCTCCATGCAGGGGTGAGGAGAGGGCTTCCCCCATCAGAGTGCATGCTGGGAAAATTGAGTCAGGAGTTCCCTTTTTACAAAACCTGGACACAGGAGTTAAAAGCATGTGAAGCCACTGAACCCTGGCTTTGTCACTAATACTATGTATCCCTGTATTGATGGTATATCGTTCCAGCGTACCTACAGTCAGAGGCGGCCACACATCCGTTACTCATGTACACGTACAGATACTCATGTTGAAGTACTGACTACACTTTTTGACTTTAAAGTAGGAAGTTTGGGCTCTGAAAAAAGTAAACCAACTACCAAAATGACATTTTACAGTTCTATAAAAATAAACATTATGCAGCCAAAAGTGATGTAGATTCTGCTCTTTAGATGGTAATTAAGTTAATTTAATTAAATATATTTAGTTTCAGGGTCAGTGGTGGCTCACATGGCTAAGGCACTGAGTTGTTGATTGGAAGACCAGGGAAGACCCGGGTTTAAGCCCCATTGCTTCCAAGTCCACCACTGTTGGGTTCTTCAGCTAAACCCTTAAGCCTTCCTGCTCCGGGAGTGCTGTATCATAGCGGACCCTGCCCCCTGACTCCAAAAAAAAGCGACTATTATCACTCAAAGCATTGAAAATCAGCCCAAAAGTTGTGCAAATTACACAATCAATAGAAATAATATCAATGACGCCATCAAACAGTTTAAAAATAAAGTAACGAGTCTGGTTAAAAAATGTAACAAGGAGAAAGTACAGATATTTGTGTCATAAATAATGAAGTAATAGTACTGATACCAGAAAAATCTCCCTAAGTACAGTAAGGAAGTATCAGTACTTGGTTACCTCCCATCACTGCCTACAGTACGCATCATCTTCAGTCTCATCACAAAGCTCTTCTCTGCGTTATGCATGCTCCACTTCACTGCTTATTAAAACCTAGAGGCGGTTAAGTTCCCTGCACCGGCGTCGCTATTTTCCCAACAAAACTAATTAAGTTAGAAACGAGTGGCAAGTGTGTCTGAAACGAAGCTTCTGCCTTCTGCAGACGCTGTAATTGCCGGCGCAGGTAGCGATGAACATTAATGAACGCCCCACACACTCGGAGGCAGCTGGGTTTTATTTGCTGATGAAATTTTTAAAGCAGCCACCAGCAAGAAAACCTTGTCACTACTACATCAGCATCTGGACAGATGTGGGACATGCTGCTCTTCCTGTTTCATCCCTTTGAAGTCCTCAGGAATTTTGGTATCTAAGCGAAGTCTAATTACACATCACGGGACCAGCTGGATTTATGTTCGTATGGTTAGGTGGGCTAAAGAGAGAGGGAGTGTCTCTGTGTGTGTGTGTGTGTGTGTGTGTGTGTGTGTGTGTGGGAGAGAGAGGGAAGCCAGACAGCCTGGCAGCTGCTAGTGTGCGTGCCACCTGCCATATATCTCTCTATTAGCATAATCATCTCTGTAGCAAATAGCAGTAATGGTGTCACGCACCTTTGTGTAATTGATACTGTTATAATTTATACCAAATGATTGTGTTGTGTGATTGGATGTTGGGGGAAAAAGAGGTCTTTGGCGTTACATTCACGCTCGAGTGCCTTTATTTCAGTGGCGCAGGGACGAACCCAGACAAGGACACGTCTCTCTCTCTCTCTCAAACTCACTTTCTCTCCTCTCTCTCTCTCTCTCTCTCTCTCTCTCACCTCGCAGTATTTCTGATTCATATGCTAATCAGAAAGAGATCTTCTGCATTATTCCTAAACGATACCCCTCCCTGATTAAAGCCGTCCTTTTGATTTCGCAAAAGGTCATGTGGTCTAATGTGCGCTTGCGTGAGATTTTAATCAAAACTAATTTGCAAAAACAAACATTCAGAGATCTTTATTTAACGTTGATGGAAGGAGTCCAGTTTCGGCGTTGTAGCAGTTGTACAGAACTTAAAGTGCTGTAGGATAAAGGGAATAAAACACCCCAGTATGTGCTGTGACAGAAACCCAATCCATTCTGGTGTCTTATTCCTTACAAAGCACAGCTTAAAGGATGCGTATAAAACCATACGAGATAACAGATCAACGTCCCCTTTTCCAGCATGCGGCCTCATCAAGGAGGTCCAATGTTTGTCTCATTAAAGCCATGACCGAACGCCAGAGAAGAAAGGAGAATATGGGAAATTGCAGCCTTTGGCTGTACTAATGTTTTACATAATTAGCCCTGCTCACTTTTCGCTCTGGGGGACGGCTTAGGCAAGCAAATGAATAGGTAATGATCGAAGTGGCCAGAGGCGCTGCGGTCTGAGAGTGAGTGGCAGACGCCGTGGCCACTGCGACGAACACTGCGCTTAATTGAGCCAAAAGAAAAAAGAAATGAAAGAGCGAGAGAGAGAGAGAGATAGAGGAGAAGGGTGAGATAGGGGACGGTGAATAAACAGCAGAATAACCAAACAGAAGTCGAATGGATTGCACACTCGGCTTGCGGACATCTCGTGCAAGAAATAACACCGCACGCATGTGACCTGTAAGCGCATGGAGACTTTACACTGGAGACTCCCCTTTCACTGCTGCGTATTAAAGCACGCAGTCTGCATGTGTGTCTTTAATCCGTCCATCCGTCCACACCCTGCAGGTATTTCCACGCATGGAAACAGCTGCATTAAAAGGCCCGGAGGTCTTCGCCGGTCTCGGTGCACCGAAGGCGCCTGATTCGTTCAGAGCAATCCTGTGTAATCGTTTGTGAGCAGGAGGAAAACACACTGGCTTTTTAAAAGCGTCCGTGTCTTAAGATGTCATTGATTAAATGTTAACTGATCTACTCTAGTAGGCAATCTCGTTAGAGATTCCAGTAGCCAAGATAGACAGTTTAGAGACCCAGCTGATCAATAATACAGATAAAGATTGCATCCATCAATGAGCTTCCCAAAACAAAAGGTATGTGTTACGTGATTAGACCAACAGGGAGCTCGTTCTCACCTCTCTGGACTGCCGACACAGCAGGACGGGTTTTTTTTTTGTTTTTTCTTTAAGGTCGATCGCCTACAAACACGGAGGATGTGTAATTACCGAGTCGAACAGTTCTGCAGATAACGTGCCTTTGACTCGGCTCGGATAAACGTTAATCTCCTCGTCTCCCGTCCTGCGAGACGGATCCCGGCTTTATATATTTATTTAAGGCAAAGACAGAGAGAGACTGTTAGCCGAGGAAGAGTTAGACCTCGCTGCATACCAATGTCAGCGCAAATGACCCAATCGATGGCGGAACGGCCACCGCTGTTTAAAGGTATCAATAAAACGTTGCCTTATTTTACACTCTACGGATAAGTGTTGCAGTTAAAAGTCCGCCGGACGTCTTAATTGAAAGTTAATTTTAAATCAATGGACGAAGTCATTTAAATATCGATCCGGTAACATCGCGGAGACGTCTTTCGCCTGTCCGCCAGCCTGTACCCCAATTCAACCCTTGTCCCATTACTCCTTTTTTTTTTTTCCGTAACAACTTTGTTCAAACACAATCAATAAGCCGCAATTGGTGTGTTGTAAACGGAAATAATTGACAGTCGCTGCCAAAGTGTCCATGGGGGGATTTCATTGTTTTTTTCTAAGACAGATATCTTTTAAACAAGTCATGCAGTTGATGTTAATTGCGTTCCGTCTCCCAGCGCCGGACAGAGAAACGTGATATTGATGTGCTTTAATAGCTAATAATCAATATAGCACAGCTGCTCATTAATTTTTAAATGAGTCCCTTTTCTTCTGGTCAAAGTTTAGTCGACTCTTTATATCTCCCAGCAGCTGGATGCGCTCCATCTGCACTTATTTTCATCCACGTTAGACAAATGAGGAGAAGACAAAGAGCGAGAGAACGGCGGAGTGAGAACAGCGAGCGTTGTCCATGGCCTCTGCCTATCAGCTTAATCTTATTTATTTAAAGCATATGTCTGCTTGTGCTCCTTTGTCAGGGTCTATTAGAGGCACCGAGAGCCATACGACTTTGTTTAGGCCGTAATGAAGTAAACGTTTTTTTTCGGCTTGTATTGATGGAGGTTGAAGAAGCAGTGAACATGTAGGTTTGTTGACATTTTTTTTTGCAGTTCTGTCTTTTGAATCGTTCTCCTCTCCTTTTCCTGAACCCCTCCAAGACCGTTAAAAAACTCCGCTCTGTTTGTGAATTGGGTTTGATTCGGAGCCCAAGCACTCTAATTACTCCAGCTTGTAATTTTTTTTTTTTTTACTCTTGTGTAAATTCAAATCAAAGCTGCACTGAACTCAGACGACATGAACTCGCTGAACTTTGCATGTTTGTGTGGGTGTGTGTGAGTGTGTGTAGCTTTCTTAGAGTAGCACTTACGACCAAAACCACATCTAGTGTCTTGGTAGTTGCTGAAGCAGTCGTTATAACCGCTGCTGTGACCTCCAGTGATTTTTCACCCAAAATAACAACAATGTACCTGCTTATGGGAACGATTATCATCTGCTAATGTTTTAGCCTTTTTCCCCCTTTATTTCAGAACAATACATAACATATTACCCAATAAGCAATTTCATCGAGTAGCACTAGAACATCTTCTGACCAATCAGAATCAAGAATCAGGCACCACCATTTGATTTACCTGAATATCACATTCCGTAGCTTTGCTATTTAAACTTTTCTTATTTTCCATATACAATAATACAAGCAGTGTGTATTACACTCACACACTCACAAATGTGTTGTATATATATATATATATATATATATATATATATATACATATAAAATTATAATACGCGCCCAGAACCACGTACAACACCGGCGTGACATTCCGGAACCCCTGACCAGACGCCGGAATGTACATATTCGGAAAGTGGTGATTAAAAGAGTTTTAAAAATGACTGTACATAATTAGAATTATAAATATAGATAATTATAGTATCATTTAATAACATATTGCTTTTGTCTTTAAATACACCATATAAAACAAACCGCACATTTCAACATGTGGTTCTTATTAGTCAGGTTACGATCGCGAAAAACAAGAAGAAGAAGTAAAAGACAAAATTTCCAGATCTCTCTAAAATAATTAAATAATAACAATAATAATTTATATACAAGCTAAATCCACATCATAATTCATTTGATTGTACTTCGTAAGGCTGAGTAAAAATATCAAACTATTTTTTTCACAGTAGTCTGTTGATATTCTAACCTTTAGTATCGATACGTATCTGAAGTATCGAACTGATTTACGCTATAGTTTAACATTACCCTGTAGTTTAACGCTGACACATGCGGCCATTGTCTTCGTAGTGAACGTGGCGGAAAAAATCAGGGCGCCTCTGGATTTGTATTTGTTTGTTTTTTTTAGCTAATTAGTGGGTTTTTTTTCTTAGTTTTTCTTATTTCAAGTATTGCGATATATTGTGATTATACCGAAAAACCTAAATCGAAGTCGTATAGTAAATTGTAATATATTGATTTGTATAAGGCAAATATCGTTTATTTCTATAGCAAATTTCATATACATTGGTAATTAAAATTATCATTAAAAACCCCTCAACAGTAAAAACGGAGAAATTAAAATAAAGAATTAAGAAATTAAGAATTAATTTCAAACAGTTAAGAATATAAAATAATTCTAGTCAGTCCGGCCGTCTCACAGCGCTCATTCAGTAAATACAGAACTGAATAGATGTGTTTTAAGTCTGGATTTAAAGATGGCGACTGATTTAACACATCTGATCATGTGTTTGTTTCAGGTTCCAATAAAGCGGACGATAAAACAGCCCACAAGGCCGATTTGTGTGTGTTTGGTTTGTTATATAGAAAATAAGAAGCTCAGATGTGTTTCTAACAGTCATGTGTGTGTACGGAGTGTGTGTGTGTGTGTGCCCACATTGGGCTGCTGGTTTCTCGGTTGCCAGAGCAGACCTCCAGATGGGTGACAGATAGGTCTTATTTGTCTGATAGAGCTGAGCAGGGAAATGGAGCTACAGCTGGTTACTTCATTAGGTCCTCGCATTGATTGAACCCTCGGCTGAAGTGATGCTGCAGCCTCCTCCGATAACTGCTGGTAATAGAACAAAATGAATTCTTATCACAGAGATTGGAAAGGCCATTAACCCTGGCCTCCAGTGCTTTTTAGAAGTCACAGACAGGAAGCCAAGCAGCGAGCAGGACAAAAAGAGAGAGAGAGAGAGAGAGAGAGAGATTGGAAAAAAAATAAAAAACAGGGAGGAGAGTAAAAAAAAAAAAAAAAAAAGCATGCGCTCTGTCGGAGCCGGGGTCACGTTGGCGGCCGTGTGTGAAATTTCCAGGCCTTTTGGCTCCTGTGCAGATGAAACAGCTACCCAGGGCAGATGTTTATAATCATGTCTTGAATAAATATTGGACGGAGAATAATAAAAGACGAGGAATGGAGGGAGGGAGGAAGGGAAGGAAAAGGGAGGAGGGAGCAGGAATCTGTTTAAATTATTTTCAAATAGTGCAGTCTGTCCATCTGTGTGTGTGTGTGTGTGTGTGTGTGTGTGTGTGTGTGTGTGTGTGTGTTAGATAAAACCCTGTCTAACATCCAGGTGTGTGTAATAGTTTTGGAAGTTAAGACAGACTTTTTTTTTAAATAACCCAGGTGAAGAATTGGATGTGAACGTTTTAGAGATAAAAAAATCGTACACACTAAAACCACATCACTACACTTTACCTTCAAATCGACATTTAACAAACCATGTGAACTATTGAGCTACCCCCACACCCCCCACACACACCCCCACCCCGGGGAAATATTTGGTACATTCTACATTGCACAAAAGCTCAAAAACAAAAAAAAGGAAAAGAAAAGAAAATTGTTTTCACTTGCGTTTTATTAGTTTTGATCTCCTGATGGCTGAAACCACTTAAAAAAATATTATTATTATTATTATTCATATTTTAGATTGAAAAGAACTTTTAATTAACTAAAATGTTTATAAATACAATATTTTGGATTTATTTGTTATATTACTAATAAATCATCCTCATGGTTGCCAGTACAATTTTTTTTGCCTTTTTTTGGCTAAAACTTTTTTTTTTTCCAGTGACAAATCTTTATAAAAACAAATTATCCTTTCAGTTTTTTTAATGATGAACAAAATCAGACTTAAAAGCAACAATCGAGGGTAATTTTGCAGACATCACCAGCGTCAGTCGTCTCTATTAAGAATCATTAACGGCGGTGAAAGCGAGCTGCGTTTCCTGTTTCAGCTTTAATCTCTATCTGTGTGCTGGTGTGTGACAGGTGGAAAATGAAATAATAGTTCCATGTCTATTTTGACGAGAGGACGGTGACAGAGCGAGAGATAAAGAGCGAGAGAGAGAGAGAGAGAGAGAGTGCACATGCTCACATGGCAGTAATTGTGGATTCGTGCGAATGCTGATCCCAGCGTTTTCCTCATAAGTTCGTTTTGACGCTGTTCTTTAATACGTTACAAAAAAAAAAAAAAAAAAAAAGAAACCCGATTGTCAGAAACAAGATGGCATCTGCAATTTTTTTTTCTTTTCTTTAATAAGACATTTTCATAACGGTTATTATTCCAAGCCTCTAGCTGAGAGCGTCCTCATAACCTTCGGTAGTTCAGGCTTTAAAGTCGAAGCCAGATGGGCTCAATATGTGTCCCAGAGCGCGGTGACGTCATAGCCGCTCTCAGCATGCGAGGAAGACTCCGGCTTTGTACTCACGCTGATTCACCCCAAACCCCCGACCCGGAGGAACTGCTAATTCTGCCCAGTGTTTGTGTAGGCCAGACTACAGACGACTTCTGACCACTTGAACCCTACAATGAGATACCATCATTACGCTTTCACTTTTCTTTAAGTGTGGCACAGGGTTAGGGTCTCTCTCTCTCTCTCTTTCTCTCCGGACGAGCTCGTTATCCCGTCCTTCACGCTATAAGGCTGAGTAAAGTTTTTACAAGTCGTCATAAAACCTGAAAATGAAGGACTCTTATCTTAAAAAAATTTGGGATATTTACAGAGAAAAGTTTTCTTAGCCGAAGTGGTGTAATATAGAATAATTCACAGCTGCTTGGACCACTCCTTAACTATTCCTGCTCCTAATAATGTGTGTGTGTGTGTGTGTGTGTGTGTGTGTAGCCTCCTTTCCCAGTAGAGTAGCAGCAGCAGCAGTAACACGAAGACTTAGCCCACTCTCGGCGTTGATGTTTAGTATTTTAGACATGCTACATTAACGGCATCTGGTTAAGATCTGAATGCTTGTTAAATACGGTGAAATTTGGAAAAAAGAAAAGGAGAAGCGGGGAAAAAAACGCATTCTAGAGAAAAAGAGGCGGAGGAGTGGCGCAGCAACAAGTCAGTAAAGGTTATTATCCTGAAAGTATTACAACTGGCCCCTGACGAAGTGGTGCACGGTGTAGGGTTTCAAAGATTCCTTTAACAACGCAGGGGCCAAATGAAAACCACCAGGGGAAAGAATGTGACATCACAGACCCACCGGGGCAAAAATGAGTGTGAGTGTGACAGTGTTTAAAAAAAGACTGAATTATTACTGCAAAAACAACAACAACACATAATTACAGGTGACGTAGAAAATTTATAACCGATACTTTAATAATATTCATAGAATTTAGACAAGATGAAAATATGTTTATGATTATTATTAGTAGTAGATACAAGAAGAGAAATAGAGAGAGGGAGAGAGAGAGAGAGAGAGAGAGAGAGAGAGCGAGAGAGAGAGAGAAAGGGAAAAGAGAGATAAAGAGAGAAAGAAAGAGAGAAAAAGAGGGGTGAGAGAGAGAGAGAGAGAGAGAGAGAGAAAGTGTGTGTGTGTGTGTGTGTGTGTATGCTCAGTGCCCATTTGGTGTGTGAGGTGTTTACAGTTTGCAGTGGGTGGATGTAAGAAGGCAGTAGATTCGTCTATTGCTCTAGTGTTTGACAGGTAGAAAACCTTGCTGCAAGCACACACACACACACACACACACACACTTGTATAGCGCATGCAGATCACTCAAACCATTGGCAGGGTCACACACAGGGCAGACACGCCACCATGATGTATAGGATAGCAGGTCTGGGAATTTCTCTCGCCGGCGAACGCCGGCACACCTGAGAATCTGCACCAGACCTGCGGAGAAAAAAAGAGAAAAAAATACGATGGAGGAAGAGAAAGCAGAAAAAATTCAGTATGATGAGACCCAGATGAAAGATCCTTTATTTCTCTCCATCTTTTTTTTTAATCATTTGTTCCTTCTTCTTAATGTAGCACACTATCACGACGCCCCCTGGAGGTTGAAAGTCTCACACTTTCACACTTCATTTTCCAGCCCGAGGGGGAACGGGGTCAGTAAATCCAAAACGTCACACTTTCTCAGTTCAGCCAGGAGAGGGGGATGAGACAGAGGAGGAGATAAACGAAGGAGGACGGGGATGTGACAGAGACAAAAAGGGGCGGGGTCTGAGGAAGGTGGTCTTGAATGTCCATTCCACATAACATATTATTTATTAACCATCCTAAAGTCTCGTCACGGTCCGAGAGCAGGCAGCTGGAGGTGAACTTCCCGTCCCTGCTAACGTCTCATCTGCAGAAACAAAAGCTAAAAGACAGGGGACACTAAAGGAGGAGACGTTCATCTGTATCATTCATTATTTCACCTGCTGTATTTTTTACAGCAAATACCTGTCATGTAGATGTAAATAAACTAAACACACCTGCACAAATACCAGCATAAATAACACATACTGAGATCTACTGATTTTATTATTTTAAGGAATAAGAATACAAACGATTGTGTACACAAAAACAGCTGCTTTTTTTTTTTCGTCCCTCTTTTTTTTTTGTCTCAGCCAGCTGCCACCAGTGACAGCAGATATTTCATCCCGTTGTCAGAATATTATTAATAAAACATCAGGCACAATTTCTCCTTTCAATCACTCACAGCATCTGCCATGAAAATTTCATGCTGTATATAATTTCCACTTAATGTGTTGCACTTAAAATGTCGGCACCGAAGCCCTGCGCTGCGGACAGGAAAGGGTTAATTACACCAGCCGTCCGTCTGAGTCGCAGACCAAACAATGACTTAAGACCTGGTATGCAAATGAGCTGCTGACCTATTAAACCTGCTGGTGATCAATTTATAGCATTTATAATTATATCACGTTTCGCTAACTAATTTATTAAACAATTTCTGTGCATGTTTGTATATATTGTCTTTTTTTGCTAAAGGAAGATGAAAAGAGGGAGAGAGAGAGAAAGAGAGAGAGAGAGAGGTAGAGAGAGAGAGGTAGAGAGAGAGAGAAGGCAGCCTGGTTATCTGGCAATACTCAGCCTGCTAAAAATTCATTAAAATGTGACATCAGTGCCGTGAGAGACAAATGATCTCTGGATGAAAGGGAACAGTGGGGCCTTTCAGGGATTAGAGGTGCGCGGCTACGACCTAGCGGCTAACAGCATAAACAGATTAATCCACTGGCAGCCTAGCGGAGATCCGCGGAATTATTAAACACACACAGGGAGGGATGGAAGGACGAAGGGAAGAATTAAAGCCAAGCGGAAGACTGTTGTAATCTGACTATAGTGCTAACAAACTGGAAATGTGTGTGTGTGTGTGTGTGTGTGTGTGTGTAAGAGATAGAGATCCATCACTCATACACAAAAAAACCCAGCGGTACAGTGCGGTTTGATGGAAATTTACTGTAGGTAACCCGGCCACTTCCTGTGTGCTCACTTATAGAGGAACCAGGTGAGGACACCGAGGGACAGAGACAAGCTTCCTCAGGGGCTGCAGCCGAGGACAAAGAGACAAGCGCGAGAGAAAGCCAGGAGGGCAAGAGGACGGAGAAAGACTCCAGTAAGACCTTTGGTTTTGGTCTTTTGTCTTTTCCTCCTCCCTCCCTTACTCACTCACTCACTTACTAACCCTCCCTGTTAACACACACACACACACACACACACACACACACAGCCTGGGCTTCTAACTCCTCTGCCTCTTTTATCTCCACCGTGGGGTTTTTCCTGCTCATAATGGCTGCATGTGTGGACTGCATGCGAACGCTATCACAAGCCTCCCACTGACCCATTTTAATCATAACCATGTGACTGCCGAGATACGCAGGAATATTACACAACCAGCCGACAGATTAATATCTCTCTTTCTTTTTTTTTTCTTAATCAAATCAGTTGCTTGTCATTTTTAAGCTTCTTTTATCAAGTCTTCTCGCATTTCCTGCGATGACATATTTATTTCGCGTGAGGATTATTAGCAACACTCGCCTTTACTGCACCTTTTATTTAAAAATGTATTTCACTCCTTTTAAATCAGAGTAATGCGCCACCCAGCATTGTCCCAGTCTTTAAATCTGCGCTTCTGTGGACATTAACAAGAACAACAATCCGCACAAAACAGCATTGTGTTGCGATCAGGGAACGGCCCCTGCGGCTAGCATCTGCCGCTCTTACCTCGGGCTTTGTTATATTTGCTTTGCCAAATAACAATTCATACACGCCCTTTTTTTATGTATGAGATGGAAATCCGTGGTCACCATGAATATTACATCGGACGTCTTTTCCTGCGCTCCGTACCTACAGCTACATAATGTGGGGTTCGATGGTGCGGAAGAAACGCTGAAACAGGACCCAGCCTATTAGTTTAGCTCTTCATCTATCTTTTAGTTATATATCTGTGACAGGCTTGTCTGAGGCCGAGGCCAGAATTTGCACTTCGGAATTATTATACGCCGCATCGTTTAATGCGCCGAGGTCAAAGGCGTTTCTTTCCTGGTAGTCAGTTTGTGTAAATAGCGGGGGGTTTTTTTTACATCTTAAATAAATTTCGTGTTGATTTATTAAAACGTTTATTTCTCACTGGAGGATAAAACAGTCAAAGTTTATAGCTAAAACATTTTGTGTTAGCGAACTTGTTTGCTAAGTGTTTTTTAATATGTTACTATAGTTTTACAGACATTTTTACGATATCCAGCCGCCAGAAAATACATCCAGCAGACATCTTTATCCAGAACCACTTACATTTATCTCATTATTTACAACTCGGGGGCCCAACAGTGGTAACTTGGTTATGCTGGGAATTAAACCAGCAAACTTCTGGTTAGCAGTCCAACAGCTTAACCATTGCGCTAGCAGTTTCACTCAAAAGAACTTTGTGTCATTTATTTTCTCATTTTAATCTTGCATAAACACGAATTAATTATAATCCAAACTGAACGATTCATGCAAATGTTCGTAATCTGGATCATCATTGTTTTAGCAAGAATAAATTTATACAAATAAATCAATAAATAAGCAATATTTAAATGTATAAGACAGAATCTATTAGGAGAGATTCATCATTAATCCTGCATAAAATTAGTAAAGGAATTGATTATTGTTTGTATCACCACTGTTTGTATTTTATCTTATCTTACGCAACGTCAGTAACAAGCACGCAACGGCCCAACCGTTCATTTTCCACCGTATTTATAAAAGTATAATTTACTGCTGAAATGAGCATGACTGTGGGTTATTATATTCGAAATAAAAATATAAAACATTTTGGAAAATATGATTCGCTCAGGATTCAACAAAAAAAAAAAAAAAAAAAAAAAAAAGAGGGTCTGCCGGCAGACCTCGAGGGTCAATATGTGACACGCAGACGTTATCAAGCGAAGCTTAATTCGTGACCTTAAACCCGGTATTTACGTAAATCACTAAAGTTCCTCTGAGTCGCGGACCTGGACGTATTTATAGCGCTGTAACCTCGACCAGACTGGTGGCTCCGAGGGCCAGAAAATTGAATAGTAAATTCATGCTGCCTTCATCAAGCAGTTCCTGTATAATTACTATCTGCTGGAAAAAAAGTGTCGAGACGTATTATTATCTATCCTCATGATGCGACTACACTGTTTTATATCTACTAAAAAGGTAAACCGAAGCAGCGAGAAGCTTTTCGCTTGTTTTTGTAGGACAATCAGAGGTTTAGTGGAGATCTGTGACAGTCGTAAATAAAGATGGGTGGTCAGCCGGCCGCTCTGCTTCTTATAATGCGTCCAGCTTGAATGTCATAAATCACTTTTTGATTTATCTAATCAACCAAGGTCCTGCTTCTCGAATGCATTTGTCACTGGGGGATGGGGGACAATGTCACCGGTATTTTATCTTCGGCTCTTTCGCTTTGAAGACACAGAGAAAAAAAAAAGCTGTTTCAATTAGTGGGAGGTATAAAAATACTAAAGCAAAGGATGACCTGAAATGCATTAGCTGCCCACATCATACAAAAAAGAGATAAGACGAAGGCTGTAATAGACATGGTTTATAATTCATTCACTTTTTATCTCATTTCATTTGTGTGTGTGTGTGTTTTTTTTCACTCTTCCTCCATGTTTATACACACAGACAGGCTGTATTGAGTTTTTTCTTTACGTGGAATCCATTTTGTTTTGAAGTGCGTATGAAAGCGGTACGTTGATTAAAAAAATAAATCATAGCGATGGATCCTCATGTAACGCAAAATCCGATTAAACCCCCACCATCCCCTTCATCCAGGCCCCCCTTCCTAGACTATACATTTACATTCCGTATAATGGCGATCAATGGAAAAGGCTCGTCGCGTCGCTGGAACGCCTTCGCACCCGGTTGTCCGGCGATCGGCTCCTCATTCTGGAAATAATTTAGTTGCAAATTGACTGGAAGACGGTGAAAATTGAAAGTTAAAATTAGAAATACTCATAATAAACAGAGAAGAAGGAGGGGTGAGGGGGAGGGAGAGAGAGAGAGAAAAAAAAAAAAGGTCAGGAGATGCGGTGCGGCAATGAGATTGGCCCGTCTGGCAAATGAGGTTTTCTGTTTGTCATGAAATGTATGTGACATGCCTTCCTAATGCTGCAGGGATCTCAAACCCAGGAGGTAGAAGAAGAAAAAAAGATTACCTAGCAATTTGTAGCTGCAGAAAATTCTCTGATGCTCTTGGAAATGTGTATTGTGTCCTTGTGGGGTTGTTTTTTTCCCCCTCCTTCTGTGTCACTTTCCTTGACAGTCTAATATGTCAATCCTGTGATATGTAGAATGTGATAAAATGAGTAGAATATCTTACGATGCAGTCGTGATGGAAATTCGGCTTGTAATAATATACTCTTTAAAATCGGTACACTGTTTTTTGTGTCCTTTGCTACACAAGAGTGTTTAGACCAGAGTGACCAGATTTAAGAGAGAGAGAAAGAGAGAGAGAAAGAGAAAGAGGCGGCTAGGGGATTCTTTGTGTTCTGCATACTCAGGGAGGGGATAAATTGCGTGGAGCGAGATGGCTGGGCCGCTGTCTGCGTCTGGAGATGAGGGTAATGAAAGATTTATCACTCTGTGCAGCATTCTCTAAATACAACTGGGGGGCTGATTTCCTGAATTGAGCTCGGCTGAAATGGTAATAACATTTTTTTTCGCCTCCTCCTGTGCTCTGTGTCGGGCATGGATATTTAGGGTAATGCTAGGAAAGGTGATTTGATAATCTATACACCCAAATAGCCTGGATAATGGTACCGTGACGTACGGCACACTGATAATGCATTTGTGACTCTCCATTTATTTTGAATATCTTCATGACTAGAATCGCTCGGCCTGTTTTTACGGTCCATTTTTTTTTGTTTTTCGTTATTGCAGCGCCGGCAATAAAGCAGATTAGTATGAGTCAGGGTTCATTCTGTTCTTTCATATTTATGTGCAGTGTTTGTTCGGGTTTCACTTCTTCAACACCTTTATCGTTTTATCTTTCCGCCTAAAATTTGCTGATGAGGTCGTTAGTTTTTTCCGAGGTGTGACTCGAAATGTTTTGGGGTTTTTTTTTTCTTGTAGGAGGTAATACACTGGCTAAAGAAACAGTGGAGAATGCTGCAGCGGGGAAACGTGCACTTCAACAGGAGAAAGAAAACGACGCTCCACCCAAGAGGCCCAAATCCGCCGAAGAGAAGACGCTCACCAATGAGCAAGTGAGTTACCGCCTCCCTGTGTTTAAATGGATAGGTCTGTCTGTATGGACACGGTGAAGACTATGAGCATTTGTATCGCATTAAATTATATGTCTTTCTAATTAAAATGATAATGCATTAGTCTGCCATGCAATGCTCTGAGTCATTTCAGAAATGGATTGCATTAAGACGTGTGGTGGAAACAGCACTTTAAACTATTTCACATAATGAGACTCCGTTTGGGGCCTAAAATTCTGTCCATATTTTGCTTTACATAGACAGCTGTTTAAATATTTGTACAAGCTGTCGATCTGATTAATTACAGTTCCCTGAAACATGCTTTTATTTCAGGTGCAGCAGTGTCCATACTGTAATTACAGCAGCAAGGACGCAAACCGTCTGCAGCTGCATATCATGTCCCAGCATTCCATGCAACCCGTCATTTCCTGTCCTCTGTGTCAGGATGTCCTCAGCAACAAGATACACCTGCAGCTACACCTTACGCATCTTCACAGCGTGGCTCCGGACTGTGTGGAGAAGCTGCTCATGACAGTACGTAAATCATCTCTATCTGGTTCCAGGCTGTCCAGTTTTCTCTACAAAACATTTTTCTGTCATTAATAAAAAATAAACCCACTTCACCCCTAATAACTTCATTTATGTTTATTTGTTTATTTATATAGATAAATTTTTCTGGAGCTTTGTTGTGCTTCCACTAATATTTATCCGATATTTATTTCAGGTGGCAGGTCCAGATGTTCCAGCGCCAAATAATTCGTTGATACCTGCAGCTGTACAAGAGAAAGCCCCATCTGTTATGAATTCATCAGCTGAGGCGTCCGGAAAGCCCATGGGTATGCATCATCCGTCCATTTAATAATTACATGAAATACACTGCAAAACAAAACATATTCTGTATAAGTCAAAGCAAAAATCCTTCAACCAGGCATCTAATACATGTCATGTATTTTCTTTTCTTCACCACAACAGGAAAAAGCTCTAGAGATTTGAAAAATAGCACAGGCAGTGACCTTGAACTTGCAAATGAGGAAGTCAAGCCACCTAAAGAGGCTGCCGAGGCTCCCGATTGGAAAAAAGCCACTAGCCAAGACAGAAAAAGCCCAGATTCCCTTCAGGAACACCTGAGTGACCTGCAAAAACGCCAGCAGCTCTCAGTCTCTGATCGCCACGTCTATAAATATCGCTGCAACCATTGCAGCCTGGCATTTAAGACACTGCAGAAGCTTCAGATCCATTCTCAGTACCACGCCATTCGTGCAGCCACAATGTGTAGTCTGTGCCAGCGCAGCTTTAGGACATTCCTCGCACTCAGAAAGCACCTGGAGACCGGTCACCCTGAGCTTAGCGAGGCTGAAGTGCAGCAGCTGTGTGGAAGTCTACCTCTCAATGGGGATATTACAGAGAGTGAGGTGAGAGCACTGGAAGAGGCTCAAGCCTTAGAACAGGAAATGGATAAAGATGATGAGCTGGACCAAGAAGGAAAGGCCAGTCCTACAGGAAGCGACAGTAGCTCTTTGCTTGATGAGATGGGTTCAGAACCCAAACGAACTTTGCCTTTTAGAAAAGGTCCGAATTTTACAATGGAAAAGTTTCTAGACCCGTCTCGACCATACAAATGCACTGTGTGTAAAGAATCATTTACTCAAAAGAACATTCTGCTCGTTCATTACAACTCTGTTTCACACTTGCATAAGCTAAAGAAAGTTCTCCAGGAAGCCTCTAGTCCAGTTCCACAGGAAACCAGCAACAACATTGACAACAAACCATACAAATGTAATATATGTAACGTTGCTTACAGCCAAAGTTCAACCCTGGAAATTCATATGCGATCTGTCCTTCATCAGACTAAAGCAAGAACTGCCAAACAGGAAGCAAGCAGCGGTTCCAGCAGTAGTGGAAGTGGATCTGTTCCATCCAACAGCCCTGTTCCAGTCAGTCAGGGAAACACTGAATCTGTGAGTTTACCACCATCGTCAAATAAAGAGAACAACGTAGATACCAAAGAAGTCAACATAAAGCAGACTCCTGATCATGTCACTGTTCAGCAAAGTCATCAGTCCACCCCATCACCAGCACAGCTACAGATGCAACTGCAGCATGAACTTCAGCAGCAGGCTGCCTTCTTCCAACCACAGTTCCTGAATCCAGCGTTCTTCCCACATTTTCCAATGACGCCTGAGGCTTTGTTACAATTCCAACAACCCCAGTTCCTTTTCCCATTCTACGTTCCTGGCACTGAATTTAATCTCAGCCCTGAGCTGGCATTGCATTCGGCTGCGTTCGGGATGCCAGGCATGACTGGGTCATTCCTCGAGGATCTAAAGCAGCAGATGCAGCAACAGCATCAACTGGGCCAACAGCAGCTTCAGCTTTCTCAGCAGCAAGCTCAACAGCAAGCCTCTCAGATGCAACAGCAGCAACAAAAAGCCCAGCAGCAAAGCCACAAGCCTAAGCCAGAGCCCAATCATATATCTGTGTCTGAGATTCAAATGTCCAGAGAGATGGATGAGCACATGGAGAAGCAAGACAACAAAGCCAAGCAAGAGGCGATGCATGATCCTGAAAACAAGAAAGAAAATAAAGATTCCAAAAAGGCTAAATTTTCTGAACCTTTAATTCCTCCACCACGCATTATTTCTGGGGCCAGGGGTAATGCTGCAAAAGCCCTACTAGAAAACTTTGGATTTGAACTGGTTATTCAGTACAATGAAAACAGACAGAAATGTCAGAAAAAAAATAAAGTTGAAGAAATAAACGACAAACTAGAATGTGGTATGTGTGGAAAGTTTTTCTCAAATATGCTAATCCTGAAGAGCCATCAGGAGCATGTGCATGGCCAGTTCTTTCCCTATGTGGAACTAGAGAAGTTTGCACAGCAGTACAGAGAGGCATACGATAAGCTGTATCCTATAAATCCACCATCTCCAGAGACTCCACCACCCCCGCCACCACCACCTCCACCTCCAGCCCCTCCAGCTCCAGTGAACATTAATCCAGCCACAACTTCATTAGGCAAGGCACAGACACCATCTCCAGCACCCATACAAGCTCCACCGCCTCCGCCACCACCTCCTCCACCACCTGCGCCACCCAGTGCACCTCCACAAGTGCAGCTTCCTGTCTCTCTTGACCTGCCAATTTTTCCACCGCTAATGATGCAGTCTGTGCAACATCCTGGGTTACCACCACAGCTTGCACTACAACTTCCCACAATGGACTCTTTATCTTCTGACCTCACACAGTTATGTCAACAGCAACTGGGACTGGACCCAAACTTTTTGCGCCAATCCCAATTCAAGCGTCCTCGCACCAGGATCACAGATGATCAGCTAAAAGTTCTTCGTGCTTACTTCGATATTAATAATTCTCCTAATGAGGATCAGATACAGGAAATGGCAGAGAAATCCGGCTTGCCGCAAAAAGTCATTAAGCATTGGTTCCGCAATACACTCTTTAAAGAGAGGCAGAGGAGTAAAGATTCTCCTTATAATTTTAGCATCCCACCCTTGACCACACTGGAGGATATTAGATTGGAATCCCAAATGAATACACTAGAATATTATAAGACTGAATCTGCCATGAATAAGAGATCCTCAAGGACTCGATTTACAGACTACCAACTCAGAGTTCTCCAAGACTTCTTTGACACAAATGCTTACCCTAAAGATGATGAGATTGAGCAGCTCTCTACAGTACTCAGTCTGCCGACACGTGTGATCGTGGTCTGGTTCCAAAATGCCCGTCAAAAAGCAAGAAAAAGTTATGAAAACCAGGCAGATACAAAGGACAGTGATAAGAAAGAACTTACAAATGAGCGTTATATTCGAACCAGCAACATGCAGTACCAATGCAAGAAGTGCAATGTTATTTACCCTCGAATATTTGACCTAATAACCCACCAAAAGAAGCACTGCTACAAAGATGAAGATGATGATGGTACAGATGAAAACCAGTTGGAGGAGATGGCAGATAATTTTGATCAGCTTCTAAGCAGGCACGCAGAGTCAAGTATACAACCCACTGTTACAGCAAGCAGCTCTGGCTCCAGCTCCCCACTTATGCCATCACCTCAACCTGAAATAGGAAAATCTTCTCCCAAACCTGAGATCCCCAGTGAGAAATCAAAGCAGACTGAAAATGTCCAACAAGCATCAAAAGTACTAGCCGATCCACGGCCATCTAAAGCCTCTACTCCTCAACCTCCTCCACAGAAAATGGCACAGTCACAAATGACAAGACCACACTCCCAACCTCAGTCTGCAGCTGTCCCATCTAGTCCACTCTCCATTGCACTCTCATCACTTACCAACAGCATCCCCCCTCAGATGTTACAGTATCAGTGTGACCAATGCAAGATAGCATTTCCGACCGTTGAACTGTGGCAGGAACATCAGCATATGCATTTCCTTGCGGCCCAAAACCAGTTCTTGCATTCACAGTTCCTAGAAAGGCCTTTGGATATGCCCTACATGATATTCGACCCTAATAACCCTCTATTGACAAGTCAGCTTTTGTCCGGAGCACTTTCTCAGATACCATCACAGAGTGGCTCTGGCCTAGCGTCATCTACTGGCTCTGGTTCTCTAAAACGTAAATTAGATGATAAGGAGGATGGCTTAAATGATAAAGAAAGTGGAAATGGTGCCGAAGACCAACACAGAGACAAACGTCTGAGAACCACTATAACACCAGAGCAACTTGAGATCCTTTATGACAAGTACCTACTTGATTCTAACCCGACAAGAAAAATGTTAGAGCATATTGCTCATGAAGTGGGCCTAAAGAAAAGAGTAGTTCAAGTCTGGTTCCAAAATACCCGAGCCAGAGAAAGAAAAGGTCAATTTAGAGCTGTTGGACCCTCCCAAACCCATAAAAAGTGCCCTTTCTGCAGGGCCCTCTTCAAGGCTAAGTCAGCCCTTGACAGCCACATACGTTCACGGCATTGGCACGAAGCTAAACAAGCTGGTTTTAGTTTGCCTCCAAGCCCGATGATGCTTCAGGATGAGGGAGCTGAAAGCCCACAAAAATACAGTTTCATGGAGTATCCACTACTGCCACCAAAGACTGAGGTAAATGAATGTGAGCTGCCAGCTGCATCCTCCACCCCAGTCAAATCATCTGAGGCACAGCTAAAAAACTTCTTGAGCCCTTCATCCTTAAAAGCAGAAAACAGTGATGAGAGTGAAGGGCTTAATATGAATTCTGCAGAAGTCTCATTTGATATGAACAAAATAGATTTTGATGAGACATCATCAATTAACACTGCTATAAGTGATGCAACAACAGTAGATGAGACCAATAACGAGGTTGAGAATCTCACAGCTAATGGTGCGGAGAAACTGGGTGAGAATAAAATGAATATAGCACAAATATCTGACCTAATGGAAGATAGATTTCCCTTCAACATGGTGAGCCCAGCTCTAAGTATCTCTGGCAAAGACAGCGAGCTGTATTTTAGTTCCAAAGACGATGACCTAGATGAAAACGCAGATAGAAGTGAAACCTCAAGTTTGGCTGATCCAAGTTCCCCTAGTCCATTTGGAAGCGCAAATTCCTTCAAGGCTCTCAAAGGTAGTGCAGAAAGACCAGGACACAAACGTTTCAGGACCCAGATGAGCAACCTACAACTTAAAGTTCTGAAGGCTTGCTTCAGTGACTACCGCACTCCCACAATGCAGGAGTGTGAAATGCTGGGCAATGAAATAGGACTGCCAAAACGGGTTGTGCAGGTGTGGTTTCAGAATGCTCGTGCGAAAGAAAAGAAGTTTAAAATAAACATTGGAAAGCCATTTATGATAAGCCAAGGATCTCCAGATGGACCAAGGCCTGAGTGTACTTTATGTGGTGTGAAATATACAGCTAGACTTTCTATTCGTGATCACATCTTCTCTAAACAGCACATTGCAAAGGTGCAAGAAACCCTGGGGAATCAGGTGGACAGAGAAAAGGACTATCTCGCACCTACCACTGTCCGCCAACTTATGGCTCAACAAGAGCTTGATCGTCTGAAGAAAGCAACCGACGTCCTTAGCTTGCCAGCCCAGCAGCAACCTTCAGTAGACAGTAACGCACTTCATGGCCTTAGCCTGCCAACTGGCTACCCAGGAATACCGGGACTCCCACCAGTTCTCCTTCCTGGTGTCAACGGGCCTTCATCGCTTCCAGGTTTTCCACCAAATACACCTGGTGAGTTAGTATGACAGACAATAGCTGTGCTAGTTATAAAATCAATTTCTACAATGTATTCATACATCACCACTGGCCATCATAGTATAAAGCATTGGCTGGTGCATTGTAATTAAAAGTCGTAAGGTCATATAATGCATGTATTTAATGCAAAAAAGAGAACAATTTACTTTGAGGTTGTGTCTTTATTTGTACTTGACAACTAGTTTTTGTTTTATTCTTATTTTAACCTATATGCACATCATTGTACTTAAATCTCATGCCACAGTTTTGATCTGTAAGAAAACCAAAAGCATTTTATACAATTGTATGTAGTAAATTTTCCGGTTAAAAATTCAAAATATTTTCTATACCACTGTATTTCAGCTTTAGCGTCTCCTGGTGCTGGCATGCTTGGGTTTCCTACTCCAGCCACCCCTTCTCCTGCCATGTCTCTCAGCAGTACCCCAACCAAAACACTTCTGCAGACTCCTCCGCCTCCTCCTCCACCTCCTCCTCCTGCTCCTCCTGTTCCTTCTGTCCCTCCTGTTCCTTTGGCAGCCAGTCAGACTGAGCAGCACAGCAAAGTATCTGAGAAAAATAAGAAGTTGGAAAAGCCCATGAAGGTCAAGGAAAGAGAAGCCGACACCCCACGCCCCGAGACCCCTAGCGTGAAGAAAAGGGAGAAGCCTTCGCTGCTGCTTTCAGCTATGGGAAAAGTCGGAGGTGACGCTCTGATGGACCCAGCACAACTGCAGGCACTTCAAAATGCCATTGCTGGTGACCCAGGCTCCTTCTTGGGGGGGCAGTTCTTGCCTTATTTCATCCCTGGCTTTGCATCCTGCTTCTCACCACAGCTTCCTGGTGGAGTGCAGGGGGGCTACTTTCCTCCCTTGTGTGGAATGGAGAACCTGTTTCCGTATGGCCCGGCAATACCACAAGCCATCGCAGGCCTCTCCCCAACGGCCATCCTGCAGCAGTACCAGCAGTATCAGCAGTCACTCCAGGACTCTTTGCAGAAGCAGCAGAACAAACATGAGCAGCAGCAAAAAAAATTCTCTGCAAAGGCTTTGAGAGCACAGAGCAACTCATTAAAACCAAAAGAGGCAAACGAAACTAAGGATGATAAAGGCTCTTCGACAGAAAGCACAAAAGAAGAACAACCAAAAGATACCAAAAGTTCAGACTTTCCAGATGCTTATATTACTCCGTCCATCAAAGATGAGTTTATATGCAGAAAGTGCCAGATGATTTTCGCTGATGAAGAGTCAGTAGTTCGTCATCAGAAGTCCTTCTGTTACTTTGGCCACCCTTTTACCGATCCGCAAGAGACAGTGCTTCGCAAGGTGGTGAGCATGTATAATTGCATAGCCTGCAACGTTGCTGTTAGTGGGAACGAAGCACTGGGCCAACACCTTCAGTCGAGCTTGCACAAAGAGAAAACAATCAAACAAGCAATGAGAAATGCCAAAGAGCATGCTAGATTATTACCTCACTCGGTCTGCTCCCCTAATCCTAACACCACATCTACCTCGCAGTCTGCAGCTTCTTCTAATAACACCTTCCCTCATCTCTCTCGCTTGTCCATGAACTCCTGGCCAAATATTCTTTTCCAAGCCTCAGCCAGGAAAGCTGCTTCCTCCCCATCTGCTTCTCCTCCTCCCCTTTCCTTGCCTTCAACGGTTACCTCAACTTCGTGCAGCACCTCAGGGGTTCCAGCCTCGCTACCCGCCGAAAGTTGCTCAGACGAGTCTGACAGTGAGTTAAGCCAGAAGCTGGACGACTTAGATAACTCATTGGAAGTCAAGGCTAAGGCAACCCCTGGCCTCGATGGCAATTTCAGTAGTATGAGAATGGATATGTTCAGTGTATAGGAGTGAAAACAGGATCCCTTGCTTAAAAAAAAAGAAAAGAAAAAATAAGACTTTTAACCGCAGTTCCAAAGTTTCTCTAACCCAAAAAAATTACAGTACCAAATGATTGACTCAGGATTGTTTTTCCCATATTGATATGCTGGCAAGATATTGATTGATTTTTTGTTATGGACAGAACTGTTGCAGATGCTTGACTGAGCTTATATTGTATACAAAAAAATGAGTAAAAAATCTCACAAGTTCTTTTGGAGCTTGTTTCAAGCCAAAAAAACTCTCACGATAGCAAATTGCACCTCAGCTGGATTGATTTCCTAATGCTAGCATGTACTGTATGGGATGATGATCCAGAACTTTCAAAGAGAACTTCTCTTAGTTTAGTTAGGTGTAATCCAGTAGCTTTAAATTCTCAGGTCAGAACATAACATTTCTCATTTGTTTAAGCAGCAAAGGAGCCCGTTGACACGTGGCTTTTTACCAAAACACGACAAGCTTTATCGGACGCATTTTTTCGATGTGTGTAGTGTACCAAGAGACGATATAACTGTTACATGACACATGCATATCCTTTTTAGTTTTGATGATTTTTTTTCGAATTACGTTTTTTCCCCCCAGTACCACTGATGAAAATTTCCGAGCGGTGAAATAACGCCCCTGTGTTTGCTACAAACTCTATTTCTATCCTACGCCCTTTTTTCTTGTATAATGTACTAATAATCTGTGCCAACTTTTTTGTTTTTCTTGCTTTAACCTTGGAACACCATCTTTTTTCTCTGAAGAGGTAATAATTCTAGTTTTGATAGTCTCTTGATTATGTGAATAGGACAATTTTTTCATTTGTGAATTGCGATACTGTTACGGTACTTGCTTGTGTCTGGACAATAGTGCACTTATTTTTATTTTTCTTGACTTTTTTGATCATTTTCATAGGCCATGTGTTAATTTAATAGTTTTCGTTCGTCGTACGTTTTTTTTTTTTTATTTGTATGTAGTGCAGCGACAGATTTGGTCCACATTTGTTAGAAAGTTGTGATGCCTAACAATCCAGAGACCTATTTATCAATTTGGTGCATCCATAAAAGTAGTACTGTATACTTGAAACTGTTGAAGTGCAAGTTGGACAAAATATTTAAAAATACAAAACGAAACAAAAAAAAGGTATAATATACATTTTGCTTCTTGTAAGCAAGAAAGCTGCTTTAATAAACCAAGGAGGTTAGAACGAAGCGTCTGTTTTGTCTAACGAAACCTTTTTCCCTGTAGGACTGAATACAGTGTTAGCCCTCTACGCTGCCGTCTGGTGCATCGCTCACGTTACTTCCGGGCACTTCTGTTGTTCTGTCATACTGACCTTTTATTTTTTTATTTTTTCCATTTCCTCTCACATTTTAGTCATGTATGCATTATGAAGTATTATCTTATAACACTGTTTTGCTGCTAACGTTATTTTGCTCGCCATAAATCCTATTCACACCACACACACACACACACACACACACACACACACACACACACAGGAATCGTCATCACCGCTTCGCTTTGTTGGGATTTTTTTTTTCGTCTTTTTTTTTTTAAATTAAAGAATGTGAAAATGTGTTGAATTTTTTTTTTTTTTTAGCTTTTTTTTCTTTTTAAAACAGTAAGTAGGATAATGTGATTCATTCCAAAGTAACAGAAGGCTGTTTGTATGAAAGTTAAAGGCTTGTGAACAAAGAAAGCTGTTGTACATATTTGTAGTTGGCTGTGCATGGTAAAAAAAAAAAAAAAATATTAATATGAAGAAATGCAAAAATGTATTGCTTTTTTTGGTATTCCTATTCTGAGATGAACAAGTAGCATGTAATGCAACTGTTTGACAGGTTAAATCAAATCATGCTTAAAATTGTTTGAAACGATGAAATCACATAACATCGCAGGTTTTTTTTCCTGGTTATTGTTGTACAGGTGTTTGGGTTTTTTTTAAAGTTGAAACACAAAAGGTCACGTTTTTTAATTCACTCTGAGATGAACTTTTTAACGTTCTTATTTAGTTTTTTTTTTTTTTAACCTTTTATTTTAATTCTGAAGACACTTTTTGATTGTGTTTCATAAGAGACGTCTTGGCCTCCTAAGGTGCAATCCTGCCTCTGTCCAAATCCTGTCCTGAGCGACTGTCCTGATTCCAAAGGCTTTACAAACATGCTTTCACCTTTTCCTCCATGTGGAGCAGCATCACAAGACTGAGCTGTCGGCTGGCACCTACACACTAATGGTGTTCAGCCTGGACTAGAAATGCTTCCCATACGAGGACTGGTAAAGCAAATAAACACAAAAAAAACACTTAAGGATGGTCCAACACTAAAACTGTACAGAAACGTTGCAACTGCACAGCAGCCAAAAAAAAAACCCGAACTTTTTACGGATCGTGACGCGAAAGAGGACACACCTTCTAAAGGTTCGAATCTGGATTGTTTCTTCTGGATATCAAAGGGATCATCACACGGCGCAATCATATTCTTCACAATATGTACTCTCGAACGCCTGGGTAACACAGGAAACGCACCCTGAGGTTTTAATAAAAAAGAAGCCCCTACGGCTAAAACTTTAAATAAACTAAACCAAAAATGTTATCGATGTTTTATATATAGAGCGTAGTCTCATTAGTTTTTGTTACTGTAACGTTTGAGGTCTCAGCTGTACCGTAATTACGGTAAAAATAACATGGTTTTGGAACTTTTTTTATTTTGTCACAGACCTGTTGTCATAGTTGAAATGACGTTTATTGTAGATGGTATTTGAACAACTTCTTCTGGAAATAGTTCATCAAGTATGTTTGTTGCTCATTGTTGTGATACATTAAAAACTGTATCTGCAAACCATTTCCGGCTTTTCATTTAAAACTTAATGTGACACGACACAGTACACAAAAGTATTGGAACACCTGCCCATCATATCCAGATGTTTCTATTATTATTGATCATTCTAGTCCAGATTTAGTCTCATTCCTCCTCCTACTAGAACCTCCACACTAGATCAGGAGTGTCCAATCTCGGTTGGGGTGTCCTGCAGAGTTTAGCTCCAACTTTAGCTAAACTCTGCAAGACCCCCCTACCCTCCAGAACCCCTGTTCTGAGATTGGACACCCCTGTTCTTGATTATTGATCTTAATTTTCATTCATTCAATCATTCCCTCATTAAAGGGCCACACACACTGACACTCCTATGGGCAATTTAGAATCACCAATCAATCTAACATATATGTTTTTGGACTGTGGGAGGAAACCGGAGAACCCGGAGTAAACACACGCAAGCACGGGGAGAACATACAAACTGCACACAGAGTCGAACCTGGACCTTCTTGCTGTGAGGCAACAGTGCTAAACACTAAGCCATCCTCCTACTTGAGTATATTTTTTTGGAAAATATTCTATAAATAATTAATTCGAAGTGAACAGTCGATTATGGATTATGTAACTGTTTTATTCCTTGTTTATTGTTTAGATTATGGTGAGATTAGATTTTTTTCTTCAAGCGATTGTCCTTTAGACCTTTAAGGAAAAAAAAAGTGCTATTAAATATCTTGTTTCTTTAAAATTTGTCAACTATTTCTAGACCAGAGAGAAAAACAAAGCAAAGCATCCTTTTTTTTTACTCGTCTCTGATTTGAGAAAAGTTTAACGTTGTTATATTTCTGTTATTTTTTCCATGTTTCTCTTTTTTTGCTGTGAAATTCCTTGCTATTCTGTCACTAGATGGGATTTGACCTTTCGTTGCGAACAATAGTGAGAGGCATTTCAGCTCGGTCTTCTCCCGATGATGTGAAAGCGGTCCTTCCTGTTCATCCGCGCTTCTTTGCTGACATTTTCTAGCGGCGTCCCATCCTGTCTGCTCGGCGTGCATCCTGTGCAGAAGTCGTGCGATTGTTCTGTAGTGAGGAAACAGCGGCTCCTGCTTGGTGATGGAGATGTTTTCTTAACTCTTTAATGTGAGATGTGTCACAATAAAAGGTTTATTAGTGAATTATTCTGTTAGTATAGTTACAGTAGTGAAGGTGTTGGATCGCTGATAGGAAGATTGTGCTGTCAACTTTTGGGCCCCTGTACAAGGCCCCCTAACCCTCAACTGCTCAGTTGTTTAAAAAAATTAAATAATTAAAACATTTTAATCAATCAGTCATAACCATCTGATGTCATTTTTTTTTTTCCGTCCCCAAATTAAAATCTTTTACTGATTAAATGCTAAAAATCTCTATATGTCTGAGACGGAAAATTCATAAATTCTGGAACATTTTACTGATACTGACGATTCCTGAATTAACGTTAAATCGCAACATGAGATTAGTCTTAAAATAAACAGTAAACAATCTTAAAATAACTGCTGATAATCAGGAAACAACATTAGTGAATTTAGACTGTATCGATTCTAGTGATTCAAAATAAACATTAATGAATTGATTCAGTGAATCATAAACAATCATAAATGAACAATCGAGTGTAAAATTTTCCAAAAGGGTGAACCTGTAGAACCGCAATAGAGCAACATGCTAAACACACCTGAATAAAAGTTCATTACACTTACCTGGTGTTGAGTTCAAGTGTTAAGTTTAACCCCTCGTCCTCTCTTTAACAGTAATAGTAAGACCCACCCCTTTTTTAGTGTGGCTTTCTGTCTTTCAGTCAAACGTCTCAAACTATCCACTATCAAAATTCATTGAAATTATGACCCGGGTTCGATCCCGGCTCGAGTCACTTCTGGTAACACACCCCTCCCGCTCTATTTACCCTCATTTCATCCCTCTGTTCTATCAGTCAAAGCAAATAAATATATCTGAAAAATGTTAATGTTTATGTATTTTGAAGGTTAGTAAATGCCAGTGACTTTTTTTTTTAATGCAAATGTATTTAGTTTATTATTATTTAACTAAAGACTTCATTGGGGTTTACAGTGTGTATGTTTTTACACGCCTGTGTTTGTGTAGCTTTGTGTCATGGATATTAACCCCTAACGACACGTCACTGATGGAGGGGTTTTTTTTTGCGCCCAATCCTGCATCATAAGCAGTTGCATTGTTGAATTCCCATGTGTAGAACATTAACTCTTACATCTAACTCCCTGAAGCCCTTCGAGCATTTACACACATCCTGCTCTAATTAAATTCCGCACATGGGAGTTTATCGTTCCTGATTAATCCCTCATTCGCTGCCCCAAACATCACATCATCCCGAGAAAATACATCAACTGTGCGTTGACTGCAGAAAAAAACCCCAAAACAATAGAACAACAAAACATGCCTGGGTCACATGACACCCTGAGAAATCACGCTGGTTTTACGCTGGTAACACGTCAGAAACATTCTCACTCATCTCATCTCTGAGAAGTGGAAGCTCATTGGTTAAGGTGTAAGGTCAGGGTTAGATGGTTAAGGTTAGGGTTAGGGTTACTATTAGGGTTAGGGTTAGAGTTAGGGTTACTGGGTTAAAGTTAGGGTTAGGGTTAGGGTTGATGGGTTAGGGCTAGGGTGAGTTTAAATCCCAGAACCACTAAGCTGCCGCTGTTGGGCCCCTGAGCATGGCCCTCAAGCCTTGACTGCTCAGTCTTATAAATGTGATAAATGTAAGTCACTTTAAATGAGGGCGTTTGCCAAAATGCCATAAAAGTAATAACAACACTGCTGCAGTTTACGAGCTCTTAATTACTTCATCCCGAAACGGCCGCTCCAGCTGAGAGTCGGTTTTTACAGCTCCAGCGTTATTTTTCTCTGCAACTTTTTCATCTTCTTCCGATTTTTTTTCTAAACCACTTTTGTCCTAAGAGCTATTTCAGATTCCAGTCCTGGATTCATAAAACCTGCAGCGCTCCAAACACCTGGGTTTCATTTAGCACGACGCACCTGAGCGCAAAATAACTACCCTTTATTTATGAGCGTGTCTATCTGCCACTATTTATTTATTTATTTAACAAGTAGCAGGTACAGACATAGACCCGGGAACTTTACTGAATATTCAAACTAATAAAATTTTGTATAATAAATATATTGATTATTTTTATGGATGGATTTATGTTTATAAATAAAGTAAATTACATTATTTGTTATCGAAACATTCGTATCGCATTACCGTTTTTTTTTTTTTATCCAGAACAATTCAAAATGACATGCTTACATTTTCATCATAGAAAAATGTAACACCCTGCAGTTTATCCGTTAGACTAAACTCATAAATATTCACTTATAATCTTTATAAATAAAATTCCATCTTGGAGGTGTTTTTATGGGAATTTGGGCCGTTAAAATGTTTGAATTTGCTTCCAAAAATTTGTAGCTGTTAAATAGGTTTCATTGTGGTCACTAAACTCGAGGTTTGGGACAGATTTAGACTCTTAATAGTCCAAAGCAAGACAGACTGGTGTGTGTGTGTGTGTGTGTGAATCATTACCGCCTCATTGTCCTTAATTACTCGCGTCTCTGTTTATAGGCACTTAGATGTGTGTAAACTGTAAAAGCCCCCAGGTACTAAAGAAAAACCTTTCAAATGTTCTTGTAGGTTTTTTTTTTTACTTTTAATGTCATTAAGATCCGATTTCAGCAGTTTATTCTGTGTTAAACGATATTTTCTGAGTTGTGTTTTAAATGTATTTTATTAATATACCTAAAAAACAAAAGTTTCTCTCAAAATCCGAATAAATAAAATGCACACACACACACACACACACACACACACACACAATGCGAGGAGGTAAACAGTTATGCATTTATTCATTGGAAAGCTGTCGTGAGGAGCTGAGCTCTCCTGTTCTCCGCAGGAAGGATGTAAGGTCGCGTCTCGTCGTATCTGAAGCGGAAGAAGTTTCTCTGATTCCCTGCTGAATATTTACACAGAACTGCAAACTAAACAGATCCTCATTTCCAGACATGGAGCCTTTGTGATTGTGGATCTCTTCCCACATTGACCTGCTAGTTTTTTTCTTGAGGAAGTATGTGTGTGTGTGTGTGTGTGTGTGTGTGTGAGAGACAGAAAGAGGTGTGAGAAATGAGTGTCCTCAGTCAGCTTGTAGAAGTCTTCATCCAGCTCTAATTGAATATCAGCAGTTTGTTGCGTCACTGAAGAAGAAAACTATTAAAATTTTTAAAAAGTTTCAGATTTTATGCAAATTTAAGTTTAAAAACAACTTTGAGATCTAAAGCAGGGGTTCGCTTTTCCACCTGGGCCGGAACCAGAACCTGATCAGAAACCCGCAAAAAAATAATAAATCCTGGCTTTAAACAGCCCCCAAAACTACGCTAGTCTCAAGCACAAACCGATGACATTAGTGGGCGGGGCTTAAACATGACTCCATTTTTGATAGACTTTTTAAAAGGTGATGGAGTAACAACATCAGATAAATAAAGAAGAAATAAACCTGTCAGTTCGTTTGTGATAGACAGGAAAGAGCAACGATCTCCTCAGCATCAGGACCACCAGGAAAATCACTAAAAAATAGTGCAAGAAAAAAACAGAGAGAGTAAAAATGCTGCGATAATCAATGGACCCAATGGATCTATTGGACTCACAGTCCAAAAACATGTCCATGTCCCGGCTTTTAGCATCGGTTCGTACGAGAGCAGAGTAACTTTGTGAGATAAACCCGCGTACTGTATAATCATTCTTAAAGCTCGTCCCATCCTGCAGGAAATCAGGCCTTCATCTACGCCGTCTCCCTGGGACAGAGACGCATAATGACTGTTGTCCTCTTTCCCTCGTTCTGTTTTAAGCGACACAATTAGGAAAAAAAATAAATAAATCACATGATCGCAGCACTGCGTCAGTCTCAGCTTGTTGCACCTGAAGAGGAGAAAGTAAGCACAGTAATGCTAAAACCAGATGCGCCGCCATCTCGTGCTATTTATTTATTTATTTATTTTTTGATAAAGCACCGCAACAGTGTGGTGTTCCTACACTTCAAATAAGGCTTCGGCGCAGGAAAGCTGGCGCAGCGGTGCGGGAGGCTCCGAGGGCAGCCGGACTATAAATCACAGACGGGTAAAGGATTTTTAATGCAGCACTCTGCGCTCGCAGCCTCCATTTTGTGTCATGGCACAGTAAAAGATGAGCGGCCCCGAGGGAGCAGCAGCCCCTGATGCGGCTGCGCTTTGAGCTCTGGGACGCGCTGGCGTTTCTTCAGAAGTAAATGCTAACACGCATGCAGGGATGCGACACCAAATTCCAGAGCAGACGTCGACATGAGCGACATGGACAACGTCAATAAATATTAAGCTACAAATGATAAAGAATAAATTTTTATAATGAAATATTTAACCTAAATAAATTTTTTTCATTCTATACATTAAACGGGGCTTTAATGCAGCAAAATATCAGTGCATTCAATTGCCCCCAAAAAATGATTATGCACACACGTACTGTAATAATGGATATATTGTTCTACTGTCTGTTTCTTTTTTTCCTCGTTTTTCTATTCATCTTTTTTTAATGTAAGAAAATTTCTTTCTTTTTAAATAAAAAAAAAAGAAAGTAGTAAAAATTACGATTATTAATAATAAACCTGCCGATGCTTCAGAAACAGGAAGGTGTGTGTTTGTGTGTGTGTCTCGGTGCAGAGATGCAGCTGTGGCATCAGACGCCATTGAACGCCATCTTTCATGTAGGTGTTTAATGTTAAAAAGAGCTTTAAATCTTCTTTCAGTGTGAGACACTCAAAACATCCGACCGTCTCAGAATGATGATGTCATAACACATGTATGTGTTTAAATTTTTTAATAATTAATATATAGCTGCTTTTTTTTAAATATTAAAAAGAGATCAGGAACCAGATTATATTAATAAAACTAATCATCGCTGTTATAATTATATATAATTATATTACACATATAAAGATACTTTAATTAATTAAAAACCTAAGATTATATCGATTTTTATAATAAAGTTGATGATTCTTGTCATTATCTTAACAAAGGCACCACTTTAATTAATTCTGCTGAAAGACTCTTAATTCTAAAGATATTTAATTACTAAATAAACAAAATTAACTGTGATTATTATTAGTATAAACTGATCATGATGGTATAACCATGCTGTTCATCACACAGAGGAGGAGGAGGAGGAGGAGGAAGGTTTACAAAATGTATCTCTGTTATCGACAGATAAAGCCGAGTATTGATAAAGGGCCTCTCGATACGATACCATCACAGCACACGGTCACGATACACTACATCACGATATTGCAATACAATACATATCGCAATACGCTAAAACTAATATATCATATGACATAATGATTTTTGTTCTTCTGTCTTGCTTCGTCTCTCCTTCTCGCTTTCTTTCCTTCTCTCTCTACCTCTCGCACAGACCCGTTTCATTTCCCGTTTCCCGCCGCCAGCCTCGCAAACGGCCACCTTTCGCACACTGGTTTCCATGGAAACGCCGACACGATTTCCTGGGAAAGCGGGAGATTCGTGGCTGAAACCTGCAGCGGGATGTTGTCCTTCTGTTCCAGGTGAACTGTGAGGTTACGGCAGCTTTTTCCTCCTTCGTCTTTTTTCCTTCAGTTCACGCTGAGGCAACTTCCTGCTCCCACATAATAACATCAACCTCCTGCGCCGATTCTCCGCTTGCACATTCTACTATCGTTATTATATAAGGTCAACTTCATGCCATACGAGGGAAAAAATGGCGCATTCCTGCACATGCCAGGCATTGGGTCGAAATTCGGAAAACTTTATAAAGCTCTCGGAATCGTTTTAAGACGCAGGAAATTTGATCGAACATCTGGAAGGATGTTGGCAGATTATTGTGTGCATTAGAGATCAATGCGAGGGCAGCTGGCAGGGACACGCCTCACCTCGGGCTCATTACAGCGCAGAGCGACTCGCAAATCCCACATAATTCCTGCTGGCACTTTCCCTTCCTGTTACAGCGCCGGGTGCAGGAGACACCGTTTGCTCAGGTACGACACGTTCCCCCGAGACTGAAGGGGAAAAAACAGAACAGAACCTTTTTTTACATTACTTTTATTGGAAGCCGCTGTTAATCAGAGCGATTTACATTCAATCCAACTAAGTAGCTAAAGTTTAAGGGCCTTGTTCAGGGGCCCAGCAGTGGCAGCCTGGTGGTGCTGGGAATTAAACCCGCATACTTCTGATTGGCAGTTAATATTTACATTCACGGTATTTGGCTGTCGTTCTTATCCAGAGCGACTTTTATTTAGGTCATTTATACAACTGAGCAATTGCAGGTTAAGGGCCTTGCTCAGGGGCCCAAAGGTGGTAGCTGGGAATCGAACCCACCATCTTCTGGTTGGCAGTTCAACACTGTAACCACTGCACTACCACTTTCCCACAGTTTAATATTAATTTCCAGAACATAAGGGATATAAAAGGAGTAAAACACTTCGGGACAAGTCTCACCGCTGCGGCTCTGATTATTCTATCTTTTATTTTATATCATTTCTGTAGAAATATAGTTATATATATATATATATATATATATATATGTATATTTTTTCTTCTCTCAATCTGGTGTAAATAGTGTGAGGTTTAGTCCAGGTGATGTAGCGCTCCAGGGGTTGTGCTGTGTGTACAAACAGCAGAGGAACCGCCGGAGAACCGAGCGAGGCTTCAAACCTCCCGAGCAGCACACAGGGTATCTTTATTTAGTGTAAGGTAAAGAGTCCGGAATTCACTCGGCTCGGAACGCCGTCGCTGCTGGGACTGAAGTTCGGACTAAAGTCGATCCGCTCTCACTTTTAGCCTACAAAAGAAATCAGATTAAAAAAATGGAAGCAGAAACGAAGGTGTTTATTTGTGAAGGTGACGTCGTCCCGACCCGGCAGTGGCTTCTTTTTTCTAAAATTTGACACATATTTTATCATAACTTTTTTTCTTTATAACTCTTCTTCTCTTCTTAATTAATCTACCAAAGGTGTTCTGATTAATTCCCTGCCAGGAGTTTCCTAACCTTCTTTACCTCTTTTAACTACTTGTGTAAAAAAAAACCATGTAAGAAATAAGATTTTTGCTACCACTAATTTTGGTTAGTTATTCAAATAATTATAATGAATTAATTTGTATTGAAATTCCGGTATTTTAAAGGGCGAAACATTCAGTGTGACTAAAAGCAGCTACAGAGAAACTTTATAATACATTTGAAATAAAAACCTGCGCTGTGAACTCATGCCCTCCTGAAGTGTACGAGTTTCTCCGTATCTCCGCCGCCCCCGTGTTTTACTCACCGCTTCTCCATTCTCACCTGCAGCACCGTCTCCCACGCAACACACGCTGACCCACCTTACACAGGCTTCGTTGTGTAATCAGGTGTTATACAAGTGAGCAAGAAAGAAAAAGAGCGGGAAACGGTAAAGCCGTTCGGGATTCAGTTTTCCCGGTGCCGTAATCCGTCCGCGCGAGGCTGCAGAAAGGCGTGTTAGCGGAACGTACGCAGCAGCGAGCCGACGAATCTCCTGTAAGAAAACCATCCCATTGATTTTTCAGGTAAACGTCTTTTTAATCCCGGACGAAAACAAAGACTGCGGCGTCTGCGGCAGGAACCATAACAAGCTGAAAGCTAAGACTTCGTTGAGAAACTTTTCAAAAGATGCACTAAACCGACCACACGCCTACGTCCGCCTGCAGACGTGATTGATTGCCTTAGAAATCAGCAATTAAGGCCATGCGATCAAAACAAGGTGGGAGTTTCCCGCAGGCCCGAACCCACGAGGGGGCATTTTGCTGGAGGCTCAACGGAGAAGGTTTACGCCCGAATAAATAACCGGCTCTGCAGTTATTATTAGGATTAACGCATGATATGCATAAGAAAAAGAGTGAATAAACCTACTGGAGCCGTTTACTGTGACTCGGGTAAGCTAAAAAGATTTTGTAGGGATGTCGGTCAATGCGTACGCACGCACACACACACACACACACCCCCCACAGCCCATCACAGCCTCTCCTTGATCTTGTGCAAATTTCACACTTCACTGGGGGAAGCGAACGTGCAGTCGCGCAAGCTGTTTTGATGTTTATTCATTTGCGGCGTCTGCGAACGCGGGAGAGGAAAAGCGAACCTCTGATACTCGAGTTCTCATCAAACTTTAATGAGCAGGAATAAATTAGCGACAGAAATCGTTTTAATTTGAAACTAAGCGTCATCAAGTTCGTGTCTCTTCGGCCTTTTCTTGCATTTTTCATGCTAACAAAAAGCCGCCAGCTCCAGGCATTTATCAGCCGCTCTCCAGGGACAGGAACAGAAGTTCACATTATGGTTGCCATTGACGATGATGTTGTTGTTACGCTGAGGGCGGAGCGGGGCGGCGTGTTCCGGGCATCGCGGGAGGGAACATCACGTCTGCTGTATTGTTGCCATTTCTATCTGCAGGTCGACGGGCTGCACGCTGACGAGCTCGGCACCACATCTGGGACACGTAAAGAAGACGTCGGAGGCCGTGTGGCTTTTGACACAGTAGTAGCAGAAGACGTGGCTGCACCCGATGGAGTGAGGCATGATGGGCCATTCAGCACAAATCCCGCACTCCGAACGTCCTTCGGGCTCCGGGTTCTGGTGCGGACCATCAGAAACGGAGAACAGCGCGGATACGCGGCTCTTCAGCTTCCACACATCGATCAGCGGCAGCAGAAAGATGAGGAACTCTGCGAAGCCATGCCACAGCAGTTCACGGTTCGTGTAGAGAAAGTCGATTTCACGAGCGCGTTGATCCGAGACGAACACTGGCCGCAGTCCCAGCATCCTCTCTGTCAGAGAGGGAAACCTCCCGCTTTGAAGAAAGAGCATAAAGTTGAGCAGGCTAGCCAATTTACCCACGCTGCTAATCACAGCTAAAGCTTGACGTGCTCTCCGGAAACCCGGATGTGCCCCATAGCTGAGGAACAAGCTGTGAGAACGTTCCCTCAACCATTTGTCACCAACTGTCAGCAAAGCGAACCACAGTTTCTGCTTCCTGTTCAGAGACCTGTATTTCTGCCCAGCGATTAGCGTATTGTGGTAGCGCAGGTTGAGAAGCATCTGGCCCACAGTGGCGCTGCTGGAATACACGGTGAACCTCCAAACCAGGAGCTGCAGCAGGGCTTTGATCTCCGGCTCCACGCGGGTCAGCAGGCCTGGTTTAAAATGCCGGAAGCAGCGAGTGAACTGGGACCAGACCAGTTGTTCCAAGGCCTCGTCCAGCTCAAAGGCGTCCAGCTGGCTGATTCTCAGAACACGATGGGACGGGCTCTCGGTTTCAGCTGCAAGCAGAAGAAGCAGACGTGTTTGGGGTTATGAGCTTCCTGCAGTCCGGTCCTAAAATCGGTTCTTCATACGTTTAATAATATCATCCTAATCAGAGCAATGTGTGTGTGTGTGTGTGTGTGTATAAGCTTGAATAAAGGCTTCATACCCACTATGTCATGTTATAAGCAAAAACATAACTCCTGACTGTGTTCCAATCTTCTTATAATAAAAGTTAGTAAAACAGTTATTAACAGTTATGCATGCTTTGTGTCATGCTTGACAACTGTATACTTCCTGGTGTGATGCCATAGCATCTGGGTCGAGAGACTAGTTATACATGAAAGGCTTTATAAGCACTGTGGCGGGTGTTGGACCGTTGAAGAAGATTGTGGGTTCAATTCCCAGTACCACCAAGTTGCCACTGCTGGGCCCCTAAACAAGGCCCTTAACCGCTCAGTTGGATTGAGTAGGTCGCTCTGGATAACGACGCACCGTTAATAAGGTTAATATGTGTGAAATGATTCTATGGTGTGTGATTCTTAGACTGGAGTGTTTATACGGGTTTATATGTGTATATGGAAGAGCCGTTAATATACAGGGTCAAGGGTTAACCGAGCGTATAATATCAACCGGGATGGAGTTTCTGTGGAAACATATAGGAGTTAAGAATAATTAATAAAAATCTATGGGAACTAACGGGAATCTATAGGAATTACCAGGAATTCTGTGGGAATTAATGGGAATTATATAGGACATAACGGAAATGTATAACTTAATAGGAATATTTGGAAATTAACGGGAATATATGAGAATTATTCGGAATAAATTGGGAATGTGCAAAATTGCAGGTTGGCGTCTAACAGTAACATTAAATGCAGTTGAAAAATAATCTTGGTTAAAATTTCTAGTTTGCACACACACACACACACACACACACACACACACGCAGTTTCTACAGTAACAGACCTAAAACAATGCACAAATGATAAACTTAAATCTCTCTGAATTTCTCTAAACTTTACAATTAATCCATAAATCACATGTTCTGAACTGCAGTGCAGTCAAATATAATCACGCTCCATATGGAATATCCTGTAATGTGATTATTGGAGATACACACACTGCCACGTTCAGGCACAGCATCTGGTTTCAGCAGCACATTTCTGCACAAGTTTTTATACATTTTTCATAAGTTTCCAACTTGGAATTTTCCAAAATTTCCAAGATGAATTTTCCATGGAAATGTTCCAGAAATTTAATAGGAATTTTCCGCCTCTTTGTAACCCTAATTATAGTAAACGCTGAACAGAAAGCTTCACGCTGAGCCCGAGAGCACCAACAGACTCAAACCTTCAGCTACAAAACTCTCCGGGACGTTTAACTTTTCTAAATTATTTATTTCTTTATAGTCAGAAAATCTGATATAAAATCAATTCTAATATTTTTGGAACGCAAATCAGATTAAATGATGATCAGAGCGTTAGGACGCGGAGTGTATGGTTACACACCTGGTAGTTAATAAGGGTGTAATATAGAGTAGGGAGAAGTTCCGCTCCACTCGGCGGGAACTGGGAACGTCCCTGTCATCATCATCATCATCATCATCATCATCATCATGGTTTTTTTCTTCTTCCTGTGAAAGGCTGATATTGAGCCGTTTACACGCTGGGATTAAATCCGTTCTATTCCAGAACATGTTATTGACAGCCGGCCCTCGATATTAATGGGACTATTGTCAGGAGTCTGTCAATAAGAATGTAATTATGATTTACAGGATCACACAGACGTTTCGCCGGAGACCACCAACATCTCCTACAGACTCGCTGTCGAGACGGGGATTATTATTGACCTGTCCCGCTCCCACGCCCAGACGGTTGCCAAATATATAACAACTAAACACTTTTATCAATGAGACCTGCCTATAAAAATTAAGCAGCTGGATTTACAGGGGAAAGAGAGAGAGAGAGAGAGAGAGAGAGAGAGAGAGAGAGAGAGAGAGAGAGAGAGAAAGAAAAAGAGAGAGTGACATAGACAGACAGACAGACAGACAGACAGATAGTAAGCAGGAGGAAAAAATAAATGAAGAGAGATAAAGAAAGAGAGAGAGAGAGAGACAGAGAAAAAGAGAGAGAGAGAGAAAGAGAAATCTGTGTATTCTGATGTAATCATTAAACCACCCAATCAATGGATGCGTTTTACCTTTACTCCAAGCCAAGTCTGAACTACAGAGCGGAAAGTGACACACACACACACACGCACGCACGCACACACACACACACGCACACGCCGCACACACACACACGCACGCACACACACACACAAACCTGGAAAAATATCACATCACCAGCTCAACTCATGTTAACCACCCAGAATGCAACTGCAGAAAACATGACTTAATTTCCTTAAATTCTATTTATCTCTAATAAAATATTTACAGTCGAGCGTTAATAAGGCACAAATTGGAGCGATTATAAAATCCTTTCAGTTGCTAAATTATTTATCGCAAACAAATAATCGCTAAAACCCCAAAAACAGGCAATAAATCGTCAAAATCGCAATTATTTCACTGACAATTAACAATTAATCGCCACCCAAATGTGATCATCTCATGGAAGTGTGTTTGGTGTTTTGGGTGGGGCTTCACCATGATTGGTCAAATTTGAAAAAAAAAAAATTCCCAGTGATTGGATAAAACTGCAGCGTCGCACAGACTGCACTGGAGGTTGAGTCAATTTGCATTAAAAGTTGCGACTGAGACCTGAAATTGTGTTTCTCAATAATATGTGATTTTAACCATTAATAAATCACTAATAAACAAATAAACCACCATTCTTATGCTTAACAGCGTCTGTCGGTCTCCACAATCTGTTTCTGGCTCTAAAGCAAATAAACAACAAATTAATCGCCAGTCTGTAAAAAACGGCAAAATAAATCATATAGAAAAAGATCTTTTTTTTGGGGGGGGGGGGGGGGGGGGGGGGGGGGGGGGGGGGGGGGGGGGGAAAGTGGGGGGGGGGGGTTGGGGATTTAAACTCAGTTAATGAAATGATTCGGATATTTCTGCTTCCTAAATCATAATTTTTTTCATATATTTAACAGGTAAAAGATGAAAGCAAAGCCGTTTAAATCCATTAGATCCGTTAGATCACATTTCGATCTCGATCACTTTAACAGGAACAGGGGACCGGTCATGTTTACCTGAATGTCATTTAAACCTGATAAATAAACTAATAAAGGGATTATTAAACACAATAACGCCACCGATTATACATTATAATATGTAAAACCCGCAGTGATCGGATTGCGTTATAACATATTTACCCATTTTATCTTCACAGACCAAAATCAACACGTTAAAATAGTCCTTCCATCATTTCCGGGTTGCTTTCCCCAAAAACCCCGCCTTAAATATGATCCACCAATCGTAGACAGCGATCTATTCACGTGATCGAGTTTACACAGCCAATCCTCTGTCGCGCTTTAGTCTGTGAGGCAAACACGAATTTACAGAATCTACAGAGCCGCTCTGTGATTTCTCAACCGAACGCATCACGGATTCAGGGTTAGTTTGTCACATTGTATCCAATCAGAGCGTGAATATATCGCGCATATTACAAGATAAACCAATCATATTTGATCAGAGGCGGGACATAACGGTCCGCATAACTCCTGACAGAACAGGGGACAAACAACCGAAACAAAAATAAAGATTCGGTTTTAGATGTAAAACGCAGTTTTTCGTCAACAAATTAGTAAAAAATTTGCTGAAAGAGTTTCAGACGTTAAAAGAAGAGATAAAAACTCCCAGCAGGAGATTTTTCTTGTAGGTGAACACGTCCTTCTGGATAAATAAACCGATAAATAAGCATTTAAATATCGAACGCAACTTTATTAAAATCTAATAAAACTCATAAAAGAATAAACTTAAATAAAATAAAAATCACAATCTCATAATCAATTCTTATATAAATGATTCGAATCTTTTAACTTAAATCATTTGAAAGAGTCGAATCTTTTCATGTTCAATTTCTTTAAACTGATTCATTAATTTTGATATTTAATATAAACACAATTTATTAGAAGCGCTTTGTGGTTCTTTTGTGTAAAAGACAGCAGTGATCAGCATTATTAAAAGAACGGTAACATTTTTTCATAGATTAATTTAAACTAAATTATTTGCATCATTTGCTTAATTATTAAACCTAAACAAAGAAACAATATCATTTTAATCTGCATGTAAATTATGTTCACCATTTTAAGAGATTAAGTGCAATCTTCTTAAATAAATATCAATCCGACGTTAATAAACATTTTCGGCTTTTGGATCTTGTAAATTCTTGTAGTTATTCTGTAACTAATCTGTAACACAGCCTAAAAACGAAGATTTCCAACATTTTAACAAACTGATTTTGCTAAAATTATTAAAAGAAATAGTTTTATGTAAATTAAGCTGCATTCTTATATTATTAGATATTAATAAGATATTAAGGGTGCCAATATTTTTAGAAAGATAGAAAATAGGCGTTTGACCCGTACGGGTAAAACTGGTGGCTCAGTGAATAAGGTGTTGGACTGCTGGTCAGAATATCATGGGTTCAATTTCCAGCATTATCAGGCGGCTACTGCTGCCCCTGAGCAAGGCCCTTAACCGTCAGCTGCTCAGAGGGAAAAAAAGTGTGTGTGTGTGTGTGTGTGTGTCAAATGACAGAAATGTGAATGTTGGACGGTGGCATGATGAAGTGGGCGGAGCTTTACAGTATTAGATAATGGCTACTGATGATCATTGGTAGCGATGGTATGTGTCTGTGTGTGGATGAAGGTTGGGATCTTACGTAAATGGTTACGTAAATGGCTGCACTCTTACGTAAATGACCTGAAGGACCGGAACGAGATCTTTTGCCGGTGGTTTCTCGTCCGACTCTGACACACGCAGACACCAGAATCTGAAAGTGATGCGTTCAAAATAAGAATCTGAAGATTTTACCGGGACGTAAAGTGAGACGAGGTGTTTATGGGCAGGAGAATAAAGAGACTCGTGACCTTCTAAAGGGAGTTAATCAAACACAGCGCTCGGGTGTGTTAATATATTTTTTTTACACAGGCGCATACGGACGCCTCGACGTTTCTTCTTCCTCTCGTCTTTGTGTTCAGTTTACAAGGTTAAAAAATCTCTCAGTGTTTCAGTGTTTTTTTAAAGGAAACAGCTTTTAACTGCGTTCGACTCAATACGCCGGTTTGATCACGAGCGCCGCTTCAAAAAAACGACACAAATATCTTTTTTTCTCTGCTTTTAAACCAAAAGGTTAACAAAAAGACATTTTTCCACCCACACTCGATAAACACACTTTTGAATTCAGTCCAGATGTTTTGCTGGAATGATGTTGGAACTTTAATTACAATTAAATTTTTCTAGAATTTAATATATATATACGTATATATTGAAGAACTTTGTCTAATTTACATAAACGTATTTGTGTGTGTGTGTGTGTGTGTGTGTGTGTGTGTTTTACTCTACTGCAGGATTTGGCCCATCAGAGGAAACTGGAGGAAGACAACAGGTGCCTGAGAGCTGAGATTGGTAAGATGAAGGTTGACCCTCGAACCCTTACACGTGTCATCCATGAATCTCAGTGTGCACGTGGCATTTTTTTAACCCCCATTCTGTCCCCGCAGTCATGCGCAGCTTCTCATTTACTTTTTAAACCTCATTTTCCAGCCTTGAGCTCAGGATTTTTAATTTCGTCCTCTCTCTGACCGGTGGCCTTTTGGGCATGAGGGATCAACCGAGCCTTTGATCCGCCGGCGTGGTGCCTCATTTCCAGCCCCGATGCCACTCACCGGCCTCCGCTTGACCTCCGCACTTCAGAGGAACCCTGTGGTTCTTACTCCACCCCCTCCCCGTACTTCCCAAACCCTGTTGCTCCAGAACACTTCCAGAATCTCCTTCCAATCAGTAGTAATCAGTACCACCACGTCCACGGTCTCGTTTTCTCTAAAGTAGTCGAGTAAGATTGGATATCGACGTCCGACCCGAGGCACTTTCTCACAGCGCTCAGTCAGTCACTACTGAACCCGCGCCAACCCTGACGTTGCGCTGATTTCTGTAGCAGCAGCACACTGGTGTAAGGTCACTGCAGCTCCACTGTGAGAGTCAGGAGCGCTGACAGAGAGAGACGGGTCACGGCGGGTCACTCCCTCATGCTTCGCTAGCACTCAGCGACTTCCCTCTGAGTGATAATTGATCAGCTTCATTACCATATTAAGTCTGTAACGCAGAGTAGAGCGGCTGTAATTAATGACGGCTTTGATTTCTGAAATAATGAACTAATTAGGCTAATTAAAATCAATAGAGGCGCCGATACGAGGTTAGGTCAGTAGGAGCTCCTCGCCGGTCTCTAACGGTGCGCCGGCCGGAATCACCGGCTCCGTAGCGAAGGAACCTTGTGCTGATTTACAGCCACTCGATGGTCGTTAGTCGGAATAAATTGCTCGTAGGAGCCAAGAAAGCATTATTCAAGCGCAGGATACTAAGTGCAGTGTAAGGTCAGCAATAAGGCCAAACTTACATATGTAGTGGAGTGGCCTTGTAAACCCTCGTTAATATATCAGGGTCGAGAGACGGGGGACGACGTCACGTATCTCCAAATACAGAGCTTTAATACGCAGTAATAGCAGGATATTAGCTGCACTGGCAACTCTCCCACAGCCCCATAGCAGGTTTAAAACGACTTTAAAAAGCACTAAATCACCGGGATCCTTTAATAGCGTTTGGCGGAAGTCTTTTCTTATATTAAATAATTATACACTCCTCCACACCGCTCTCATCCGCTACATTTAATCAAGTCCATCCACGTCCACAGCGTCTAAAGTTCTTACGTCCTCTTCCTGTTCTCATATTTACTGCAACTAAACAGTCGTATATATTTTTTTTTTTTACATAACTAAGACAAATAAACGCAAATCGAGATAAACACTGACGACTCCATCCGTCTGTATAAAAAGTGAAGTAGACGTTCTTACAGAGTCATTAAATCATCGATATAATACACACTTTTATACAAAAAATCCTTTTCATGTGGACCGACTGCCCGCGCCGTTGCTATAGTAACGATAAGGTATTAGATTAGAACATCGACATTAATCTCAACCCGCGAGTTCCTGCTGCGTTACTGTCCAAGCTGCTGCTTCAGAAGACCAATCAGATCGCGGTGTTCAGCAGCCCGGTGGTATTACAGTGTTATTACCAGGCCACCGCCAAGTTCTGCCATCGCGTTAATCAGATGTGTCAGTCAGCCTCAATGTGCCATTTTCAGTCAGACGCCAGACTACTTCCTGTCTGCTGCCGTTCTGGCTGGTGGCCCGTGTCCTGACGCCTTTTCCCGCTTCTCCTTATATTTCCCTCTCCCTTATTTCAAGCATATTAATGTTCACGACGGCGCAGGAAAGTAATTTGCGTGATGCAACATCCGTGTTGGGCCTCGTTATATATCAGCACACCCGTACTTTTTCTCTTTGTACGGCGGTTGACCATTACTTTAATAATACTCTCTCTCTCTCTCTCTCTCTCTCTCTCTCTCTCTCTTTAATGATTGAGTACTGTTTGTGCCAGCTTTTGCTATTCCTCTAACAAATTAGTTTACCGTGGTCATAACCTTCAAAAAGCTCATTACCATAAATTGCACTGCCTTTCATAAAGCCCGAGAGCCTCATCGACCCGTCAGGAGCGGGGCCTCGCCGCGGACACTGCTAGGAAACTAAAACCTCCATTTCCGGTACGTTGATTAATCAGCTAATGTTTTTTTATTTTTTATTTGCCTTATTAATTTTTTGCCCAATTTTCAGAAGAACCCGAACGAGCAGGTTTGTGAGGGTTTTTTTTTTACGGGCCTCCAGGAGTCGTAACCTGCGAACCAACACAGAATATGTGCTTATGAAACTGCCTCCGCAGAGCCTTCCGTCATCCCGTGTCCTGTAGTTACATTCCAGCGCCTTCCCGGATTTTTTCCTTTTTTTTATTTGATTATGTATTTATTTAGTTTGGCGTGTGATGCCTGATGCACGCATCAGTCCGGAATGTCTTTTTTTAATGTCACATTTTCATTCTAAATATTAATTTTTACTTAATGTACTTATTCCTGCGCAACTAAATAAAGAGGGTTAGGGTTCTACGACAGCCACCATCGTTCCTATAGACCTTCTTGGAATCTTTTATTATATATACAGCAGTGTGTGTGCAGTCGGGGGTCAGTCAGTCAGTGGTTCTCTGCTGTTCTAAACACTGTCAGAATCACTGACCGACATTTACACCCTAAATTCTAATATTAGTTCCATTAAATGGTATTAATTTATTCCAGCAGTTTATTCTCTTCATTTCGTAGTGTTTTTCTCTCGCTGCACTGCTTCCAGTACGTGTGTGTGGATGTTAGATTTTTTTGTCCAATCAGATTTCAGTTTCTATGTGCTGCCATGTTAATCTAATCTGACCTTCAGAATCAGTAGCGCTGCCCGTGTGACTTACACTATATTAGCAGTGGCAGATTGATCATTAGTTAATATTATTAAACACAAATAAATATTTATTTAAATATGCTTTATTTACTATCACCAAACATAAACACTCTTCATAAAAATTGTCAGCGAATATTAATATTATTTCCCCTCTTAACCGTCGACTGTAAGTGACGTCACTCCCCAATACAAACACGCCCCATAGTATAGTCCCGCCCCTGACACTGATTGACAGGTTTCAGTTTAACACGGAGCGCTGCAGAGAGACCAACCCGAGGCACGTGACCACATGAAGACCTGAATAATAAAGTCGCTGACCAAACACGGGCAGACGTGATGTGAGAAACGTGGCTGTATAAATAAATCCAGTGAATAAAACATGCGTTAGGCTGCTGTGCGCGGCTAATTAGCTTTGCGCTGCGGGCCGCGTGTTGTCTTTGGAGAGCTGGGGATTTCAGGCCGGCCGTGTTGCTGAAATATTAGAGAAGTGTGTGCTGGAGTGAAATATAGAGCTGTGTGTGTGTGTGTGTGTGAGTGTGTGTGTTTGAGAGGTGCAGTGACAGAGGTCACTCTGGGGGGGAAAAAGAGGAAATCAATGTGGATGTTAATTACTCGCGGGTCAAGTCCCTGCACCATCAGGGCAATTTTTTTTCCTCCGTGACCTGCCTGAGCGGTGAGTTCTGTACTCCTTTAAAATGCCTAACACACACACACACACACACACACACACACTGGCATGTAGCAACTTGAGCTCCCACATGAGGTGCGTCCATAAAAGTGGAGGTATTTAATTTTCGATATTTTATGCGTGATCCTGACAGCAGGGATTTTTTAGCCTGTAACGCTCGACCGCTTTCTGGGTCGGAAGGGAAAAAATAAAATAATACAGGGGTTTAATCTCACAGTGGTACATCAAGTGGGGTAGTGGTAGCTCGAGTGGGGTAGTGGTGCAGTAGTAGCTTGATCGAAGTAGTGGGGCAGTGGTAGCTCGAGTGGGGTAGTGAGGAATTGTAAGCTCAAGTGGGGTAGCGGGGCAGTGGTAGCTCGTGTGGGGCAGTAGTATCTTGAGTGGGGTAGTGGGGCAGTGGTAGCTTGAGTAAAAAGTGAAAATCTGAAATCTGATTGGTTAAAGAAACAGTCAATAACCAATGATCAATCTGCCCCTGCTAATATAGTGTAAGTCACACGGGCAGCGCTACTGATTCTGAAGGCAGATTAGATTAACATGGCAGCACATAGAAACTGAAATCTGATTGGACAATAAATCTAACATCCACACACACGTACTGGAAGCAGTGCAGCGAGAGAAACACTACGAAATGAAGAGAATAAACTGCTGGAATAAATTAATACCATTTAATGGAACAAATATTAGAATTTAGGGTGTAAAAAAATAAATATGTGTGTAAATTTTGGAGGCTCATGTAATTAAATAAAGAGTTCGGAGCTCCGCCGCCGCCTCGAAGGCCTCCATTCATCCGCAGAGCACACGACCACGTCAAACTTTCAGATTACAACCCGGAAAAGTCCTTTTTAATAATCTTTAATTATCTTTAATCATCTTTAATTACCTTTAATTACCTTTATTACCTTTAATTACCTTTATTACATCCACGAATGTCTGGAGTTTTTTTCTCTTGTCTGCTTCTTGATTTAAAGTCGGAATTTTCAGCATTCTGCTTTTATTGGAAACAGACAATGAAGAGAGAGAGAGAGTGTGTGTGAGTGTGTGTGTGAGAGTGATAGTTATTACAGGTCACAGGGTTGACATTAAGGTCACAGACCCCGGAGAGCGTCTCAGAGCGGTGGGCTCGCAGCACTCGACTCTGGTGAGTAATAAACTGTAATAAAACACTCACCAGTGGAAAAGGATCAGTGTTTGAGGGCGGAGTTTCCGTTACCACGACAACACAACATCCGGAAACGCAGCAACGGCAGACAAATCATTACAAACTGTTTCTTCACTTAAGGAACAAATGATGTCATGATTTTTATCTATTCAATGTCTGTAAACAAAAGAATTCAGATTCCCTCTCTCTCTCTTTCTCTCCCCCTCTCTTGCTTTATCTATCTTTCTCTCTCTTTGTCTCTCTCTATCTCTCGCTTTCTATCTCCTTACTTCCCTTTCTCTCTCTCTCTCTCCCCCCTCGATTCCTCTCTCTCTCTCTCTCTCTCTTCCCCCTCTATCCCTCTCTTTTTCTCTTTTTCTCTCTTCCCCCTCTCTCTTTCTCTTTCTTTGTCTCTCTCTATTCTCTCTCTTTCTATCTCCTTACTTCCCTTTCTCTCTCTCTCTCTCTCTCTCTCTCTCTCTCTCTTCCCCCTCTATTCCTCTCTCTCTCTCTCTCTCTCTCTCTCTTCCCCCTCTCTCTCTCTCTCTCTTTTTCTTTCTCTCCCCCACTGTTTCTCTCCCTCTCTCTCTATTTACATGTCTTTTGTCCTTCCTTACTTTCTTCTTTCCTTCATTTCTTTCTTCCTTCACTACTCTTCCTTCCTTCCTCCCCTTCCTCCCCCCCCCTCCCATCTTCCTTTCTTTCTGTCTATTTACTTAAATGATTAAATCAAAAGGACTTGAGGACTTTGGAGAGAGTTTGGAGTTTTGTCTTCATTGTGTAACAGCGCAGTAACCGAGCCGCAGTCGCAGTCGCAGCCGCAGCCGCAGTCTTTTCTTTTCATGCAACTTTCCACAAACTGAAGAAACCGAAACACATCACCTGCACCGGAAAATGTTCTCAACCTTTAATTAAAAGAGAAAGTGTTTCTAACTTCTCCTGCAGGACTAAAGGACAGACCGTCTGCTTCAGAAACCGAGGGTTCGAATCCCACGATTCACGCTCTCGCAGTCGACTCATAAATCAGACAATAAATAAATAAATAAATAATGATAAGAATGATAGCACAGACTGCAGGCAGCTCTTCCCTGCCACCAGCGTCAACATTAAAGAAACAGATTGAACTGATCCCCCGCCGGTGCTTCTGCTGCGCTGAGTGATGGAGTCAAACCCTCATGTTTTCTCCACATTTAGTTTGTTTATTTATTTATTTGTTTACGAAAACAAGAGCGAGTCAGAATAATGATTTATTGGTGTCAGTTTCGGTTGCGCTGCTCGACAGTAAGTTGCGTTTTTTTTAATTTTATATTTAAATATCGACATTTTCCCATCTGATATTTCACATTTATGCAAATGAGCAGCAGCGCAGTTTTAACAGCATCATAGAAAAAAACGACAAGAAATAAATCACTGCATGTAAATACTAAATAAACACTCACAGGAAGTGATAGCTCTCTCTCTCTCTCTCTCTCTCTCTCTCTCTCTAACCATGTATATCTCTATCTTTCTATCTATCTATCTATTTCTCTCTCTTTTTCTGGGGCTCTTCTGACCAATCCGAGTGCAGGGCTGATAATACTGATGATAATATGGGGTTGGGAGGCAGCAGATTAATGGGAATGTCCAGCGGATCAGATGATCTGAAGGAATTAATGGCTGTTTTATATCAGAAACGTTGAAACTTTCGCTGCGAGTGGAAGTGAGAAATTTGTGGGCGGACGAGAAGATTTTATTTTCCGTTTCTATCGACTTTCACAGGTTCGAGCTTTCAGTTATTAGACATTCAGACAAATCGACAGAGTAACAGTGACCAAAGAGCAGCCAAAA
>VCAZ01000024.1:3659142-3761642 GCA_005784505.1 Bagarius yarrelli
ACACACACACGCAAACACACACGCCCACTGTGTACAGATGGGTTAAACAGATGCCCTGTGGGTGCAGGAGTCGATTTACAGCATGTCTCTCCCGGCCCATAGCTCCAGGACTCCTGTGTTCACTGCATGCATGTCCCCTCCATTACAGAAAGTAGATTTTTTTACCCTGTTTCTGCTTCCTGCCACTTTACCCCTTAATCCAGACTGCTCCTAACATTGTTTCTGCTTTATACATCCCTCTCCTACCTGCACTAACTATTTCTTCCCCCGTACTTTCTACTCCTTGCCCCTCATATTCCTTACTTCTTGCCCCTTACTTACTTTCTTTTACTCTTTGCCCCTTACACCCTGTCCCTTATTTTTGCCTTTTACTTCCAGCCACTTACTTCATGTTTCTTACTTCCTGCCCCTTACTCCTGTCCTTTTATTTCCTGCCCCTTCCTCCTTGCCCTTTACGCTCCTGCTTGCACTAAAGGGCAAGGTGTGAAGGGCAGAAGATACAAACATCCCTTCTCTCTGCCCCTCACTCATGCTTTGACTTTTTTTATTCTATTCATTTTGATTTGCCCCCCGTTCCTTCTGAGCGTCTGCAGGTGAGGGAGTCGGAGACTGAGACAACAGAGCTCCTTTTCAACAGAGCGTCTTCCTCCGCCCGGTCCCCCCGCGTGTATCCGTCTGATGGCGCGGGACGACAAACAGGAAAGAAAACAAAGTGTTTTTTATGTGTTTGTTTTTCTGAAGTATAATTTACATCCGCAACTAAAAGCGTGGATTAGCGCGCGGGTTTGTTTTAGCAACTCGCCAGCATTTCGACAGGCGTTTCCACGGGCTGGGACTGCTGATGCACCGGCGTTTGACAGCTGTCGCTAACAGCTCTGCAGATCTCGTCAGGAAGTGGGTTCTCCTCCCGCTCTGTCAGAGAACTTTCGGAAAGACTCCCGAGCCAGACGGAACACGAGCTCACGGGTTCCTCAACCTTCAACTAGCGTTCCGTCGCATCGTCACTTTCCCTCAGGATCGGCTGTCCAACACCTGCTGGAAACCTGGCAGCCTGCCCACACACACCCCACACACACACACTGTTTATCGGTGCTGATGAGCTGCACATCGATTGACGATCCGAGTCCATAAAACCCAACGATACGACCCGAAACATCAAATCACGATCATTGACACAGGACAGGACTTTCCCTAATGTCCTCACTGCAGTCTGTCCACTGATTACCATCAATTATAGAATAATAATTATAACCGTTAATTATAAACACTGCAACACATTTTAATAACTATAAAATTATTCAACAATTTAAATGTTAAAACTTTTCACAATTATCAAAATTCGCCACAATTTTAACACCAAATCCTTTAAATCCGTCCGATTTTTGGAAATAAGACAAAAAATAGAATAAAATAAAAATAAAATAACAAATTGACATTAATAAGTAAACATGACATTGCATCAAATGTAAATTAAATCAAAAATGTAAAGTAACTAAACGATTTTATTTATAATAATAATATTTATTTAAATAAAATGAATTAGTTTTTAGCTTTTCTCCTCCGTTAAAAAACGCTCATAATAAATAAAACATTTATTATAATTAATAAAACTGAAATCTGTTTAATTACAAATCGCACCAATGAGCCACTTTATATAGTAAATAAAATAAACATTTTTTTTAATTAAAAACATTTTTACAGTTAAATAATAAATGTGGAAAAATAAAATAATGTATATTTAACATTTATTTATTTTAACAGCAATATAATATTAGATATTTTAACATTTGCATTATAATTAATTTGAGATATTATTGTATAATATATATTACACACACACACACACACACAATATATACTGTAGATAGATAAATAGGTAGATATAATTGTTATTATATTGGTAGAATTATAATATTATTATTAATTATAATAAAATACAGAAAAATACACATTTTTTTATTCTACTGAAAATAAATCACATTAAGGAGAAAAAATCAAACGTATAAATAAATAATTTAACATATAAAACAGATAATAACATTTCTGCAGAAAAAATGTTAATAATTATCAAACAAATATGTAGAAAAATTAAGTTATTCGATATTTATTTAAAAAACTGAAGTGAGTGACTGGAGTGTGTGTGTGTGCTGGATCCCATCATCGGTGTGTGTGTGTGTGTGTGTGTGTGTGTGTGTAATCAGCATCATCCCTCATCAGCGTGTGGTGTGTTTGCTGCATGTCGCAGCTCATCTTCCCGGTGTGTGACATGGTGTGTGACACAGTGTGTGTCAGATGGCGTGTCCCACAGAATCCACGCCACTGCAGTGACCAAGATCCAGACTGTCACTCAGTTTATTACAGTTTTAATTGATTAATTTAATTTGAATTTATTGGTTATTAACTGATTATTTGATCGGTTTATAATCGAGTGAAGGAAAGTTGACGAACAAACACCTTTCCACCAATCAGAATCCAGAACTCGGCAGTGCAGGGGTGTGAATCCGGTCCATCCAACATCAATCATTAAATAAAGTGTAAGATTAATTCAGTGAATAATGTGTGTGTAATGTGTGTAATGTGTGTGTAATGTGTGTGTGTAATGTGTGTAATGTGTGTGTAATGTGTGTGTGTAATGTGTGTAGTGTGTGTGTAATATTCTGATGGCGGTGATTATCGTAGCTGAATACAGACGGTGTAATAACGAGTTGATGTGTTTGTTCTTGAACATCTGGTGTCCTCGCGGTGTGTTTTTTTGGGCAGGTTTTCTATTTATTCCCTCTCGCTCTTTCTCTCTCTCTGTCTGTCTCTCGCTCTCTCCGTCTCGCTCTCTGTTTTGCTTTCTCCATCTCCCTTTCTCTTTCGCTCTGTCTGTCTCTCTCAGTCTCTCTTTCTCTCTCTCTCTGTTTCTCTCTTTCTTACTGTCTCTCTCTTTGTCTTATTCTCTCTCTCTCTCTCTCTCTCTCTGTTTCTCTCTCTCTCTTTCTCTCTCTCTCTGTATCTCTCTCTCTCTCTCTCTCTCTCTCTGTTTCTCTCTTTCTCTCTCTGTCTCTCTCTCTCTTTCTCTCTCTCTCTCTCTCTGTTTCTCTCTTTCTTGCTGCCTCTCTCTCTCTCTTTGTCTTATTTTCTCTCTGTCTCTTTTTCTCTCTGTCTCTTTCTGTCTGTCTCTGTTTTACATACCTGAGATGACATCTACGAGACGAGCAGGTATGTACCCTAGACAACAAATTATCACAGTGCGGCAGGAAATATTTGGAGTTGGAATATTTCGATGTGGCCCAACAGTCAATTAGCAGGAAGTCTGGGAATACTGGGAATACTGAGAATGTTGCTCTCTGAAAAGACCCCCCCCCCCAACACACACACAGAAAAACTTCCACATTACACTTTATAACTAATATATGATCCTCAACTGCATTTAACATTTTATTCATTTCAGTTCACGCTTCGCAAATCTACCCAGAATTCCCTGCTGATATTTCCGCCGTGGAATTCAAGCGCCGTTTCATGTGTAGCTAGAGACGGTGATGCCGCGGCGCTTTAATCTGAGCTCTCTGATCTGCTCCTCTTCCGCACTCACTCTCACACACGGGGACAAATTACTCGCGGAGTCGACATTCGAACAGGTGGTACTGATAGTCGAGGTGCATTCTGGGACCCGCGATTGTCACGTAATCGCTAACTCATCCTCGTTGTCCTTTAAAGCCCTCTGAAGCCACGGCTGCTTCCCGGTACTCCGCCCCGAGAGCATGTGCAGCGGCGCTACAGGAAATTACATTGGAGAGAAACAGCATCCGGAATTTTCTTCTGCTTGACAAATTTCTACTGATGTCTCATTTACATGTAAATGCACTCATTTAGCAGAAGCGCATTTCAGCGGCGCCGAGCCGGGACGCCGGAGTAATGAGATACCGGCGTGAGAACGCGCGTAGAGCTAAGAGCAGGACACGACAGTCGCGCTGAAGCCGGAGTCATTTATCCCAGCGGATCGCTCTGTACTCGTCTAATGAGCGACAAATAAAGCGAGATAAAGGCTGTCGCTGACGTACCATCGCTCTGAGGTTGATTACTTTTCCTGTAACAGCGCGTGACAGTCTTCTATTTTCACAAATGATAAAATAATACAAAGCTCCTGTTCAGGTTAGGGGTGGGACGATATAACCGAACTATCACATCACAATATTTTAAGATATATTTTTTACAGGTAGGTGTGCATAATTAAATAGTATTTAAATCTGTTTTTAGAAACAGAAAAATGACGTAATGTATTACCATTTTATCATATCGTTTAGTCCCTGGACAGTTCATTTACAGCACATTTAACCCTCCTGTCCCTGGTTGCCGGGGCTATTCCTTTATTGGCTTTACCAAATCGGCGTAGTCGTTAACGGCGTGTCGATAAATTAACACGTTCGGTCACCCGCATTCTGTTGCTAACTTTTAGCTAGCAGCAAACAATGACATGTCATACATGTTTTTTTTCTCAATAACTCAATATATTTTTAGTTTCTTGTTGTTTTAACCACCGGATTCGTTTCCACATCGTCACGCTAATCACGTCAGCAAGTTCGCATCCCGTCATCGGGTTCGGCGCTCCAATCGGCTCCAATGAATCTATAACTAACTCATGTAGTGTAAATGTAGTGATGAAGGTGTGGCTTAATGAAGGATGTTAGAATCTTCCTAATATATCAGAACACACCTTTACTCTTCTACCGCTTTATTTTATACAATCTTTCGCTTCCTGGTCCGGAATTTAGACATTTAGGCATTTCCTTAATCTCTGCGTCTCGAGTCGAAGCCAAACATGAACACCCGACTCAACACCGGGAGCGGATGAGTTTAAATCCCCACATGCACCTGAATACCGATAAAACTTATGTAAGAATGCATTAAAAACAAATTTGAGTGCCTTCAGGTTCAAAGCCATCGTATGCCTTATCTCACCGGCAGTCCCTCGTGGTCCTGATTCGCTTTCCGAGCCCCTCAAAGGACAGGTGATATTTTCTTACGTGTTATAAAAAATTAAAGCCGAGCCAAAACAAACAGAATCTGAGATCAGGACGCCGGCATTGCAATCGGCCAGATTAATCAGGAAGCTATCGATCGGGACACGCCGAGCGCTGCCACGCGTCTGCATATTAATATTAAAAATGCTGGTGTTGTTCCACACGTTTAATTTCTTTATATCTTCATAATTGATTAATGTTCCTGTGCGAAGAAGAGATGAATAATTTATAAGTCTGACGGCATTCAGCTAACGAGAAAGTGCTTAATTTCGGAGAAAGCGTCCGCGGTTCACTCGGGTGACATGTTAAATGTGTCCACTTGGAGAGGGCGTAGTGTGTGTGTGTGTGTGTGTGTGTGTGTGTAAAGTAGGCTGGGATGGAATAGATGTGAGGTGGAATATATAGACAGAAGCCGGCTGATTGTTAGCATCTGGTGTACTAAACAGATGAATGCATGCTAATTTCAACACCCTCCGATCACACACACACACACACACACACACACACAAGCTCGTGTGCTGCCAGTCTGCTTCATTGAGCCTCATTGAAAAGGTGGCAGCAACAAAACGGAGCAAATTGAATAAACAGCACTTATCCTTAACAAGGAGACGAATTAAATATGCAAATAAAGGCAATAACATCGTTAACCTTGGTAGCGCCGTAGGGACGCGCCAACGACCCGATCAAAGCTTGGAAGTTTGCCAACGCGACGCCACGCGACTGTTTCCCGCTTTTATCCCCGTATTTAAACCCTCCCATCACGCGGATAATAAATCCCTTTAGTGCAGAACATCATTACACTCGTTACACTCCAACATCATCAGCTGCTCTCTTTTATTTATTGTTTGTTTGTTTGTTTGTTTGTTGTTCCGTGCAGTCGTGTCATTGTCAGATTGATGCCCCTCACATGCTAATGAATCTGTAACGCGGCCCTTTGGGACTCTTCCTCAAGCTAGACACAGTTACAGTGTTTCCTCTCACACCACCACCCTGAGCTATACACTCCTCCACTTTTCACTCTCTCACTCTCTCACTCGTCACGCTCTCACACTCTCACACTCTCACTCCTCCACTCTCTCTCTTCACTGCTTTACTCTTTCACTTCTCCACTATTTTTAACTCTCTCATTCCTCACTCTCTCACTCTCTCTCTCTCTCCTCATTCTCTTACTCTTCACTTTCTCACTCCTTCACTCTCTCACTCTTTACTCTTTAACTTCTTTACTCTTTGCTCTTTACTTTCTTGCTCTTCACTATCTCACTTTTCACTCCTTCACTATCCACTCTCTTACTTTTCACTTACGTCTTCACTTTGCTCCACTTTGCATAAGAATTGTCCATAACGCTCACTAATGGCGGCGTGCGCGTGACAGCGAGCTTGAGGTTCGCGCATTAGCGGCCAAAAGGCAAACAGGCGCACACACACTAATGCGAGTTTAATGCCACAGAACGATAAATGATCAGATTTGCTGATTCATCAATCCAGATTCCTCGTCCATAATCCAGCTTTAATTACACTCCGACTCATCCGAGCTGCGTCCCTAAATAGCCACCAAAACAGATTAGCGTAAAAAAAAGCGGTGTCCTAAAGGCGACACATTAGAGCGATTTACTGAAATTAAAAGTGCTCTGACTTTAACCTGATTAGTGGGCTAACATGCTAAACAGTCAGGATACAAGATTGATTTAGGCGATTCATTACACGATTCGTTTACTGAATTAATTTTACACTATTCATTTACCTGATTCATTTTACATAATTCATTATACGTACATGATTCATTCATTCATTCATTCATTCATTCATCTTCTATACCTGCTTATTCCCTAATTCGGGGTCACAGGGATCTGCTGGAGTCTATCCCAGACATCTCTGAAAGGGTGAAAGACAGGAGGGGGACACCCTGGACAGGACGCCAGTCCATCACAGGGTCACACACACTCACACTGACTCCTATGGGCAATTTAGAATCACCAATCAATCTAACATACATGTTTTTAGACTGTGGGAGGAAACCGGAGAACCGGGAGTAAACACACACACACACACACACACACACACAGGAAGAACATGCAAACTCCACACAGAACAGCCACTGAATTGAACCCGGGACCTTCTTGCTGTGGGGCAACACTGCAAACCACTAAGCAACCGTGCTGCCCCTCACGTACATGATTCATTTACAGAATTGTTTTTAGAGGATTCATTTTACAGGATTCATTTCATATGATTCATTTTACAGGATTCATTTCATATGATTCATTTTACAGGATTTATGATCACTGCTGTCAGGATCAACTTAAAATGAATAAATAAATAAAGGTGAATTCACTAATTGGCCTTGATATGTTTACATTTAGCTTTAATTAACTCCTTGTTCTGTTCTCAGCTCTGTGGCGCATCGACATGCCAATCGATTGATCGGATTCCTGCTCGATCTCCTCTTTTGTACATAAAGTTCACATGTGCTGTTCGAACGGGAAACGGCGGCATCGATTTTCTTAACTTGAGCCGAAACGCTAAAGATTTTCGGATAAGCTTCTCTCATTACTTAAAGCTAAATCAATAAAGAGGAGCGAGTTTTAATGAGCGAGCAGTTCAAACACCACGCAGCAGATACGCAACTCGCTTCATCTCCAACGTCACGCCGACGATCCATCAGCAGTGCCGCTCCAGTCAGTGCCCACCGGTCGCCACGCTGGAATTCCTCTGTGTCCAAACTGTGGGATGGGAAGGAGTGGCTCGGGAAGGTGGGGTGTGGTGGTGGGGGTCTAGCTTTTATCTCTATATTTCTCTCTCTTTATCGCTCTCTTTATCTTTCTCTCTCTCTATCTATCTCTATCTTCTCTCTATTTTTCTCTCTATTGCACACTTTCATGTTTTTTTTTCTCTCTCCATCATTCTCTCTCTCTCTCTCTCTCTCTCTCTCTCTCTCTCTCTCTCTCTCTCTCTCTCTCTCTCTGTTTCTCTCTCTCTCTCTCTCTGTTTCTCTCTCTGTTTCTCTCTCTCTCTCTCTCTCTCTCTCTCTCTCTGTTTTTCTTTCTTTCTCTCTTCTTAAAGTTATTTAGTCTGTAAATTACCTAAGCTAATTAAAGACGCTGCTCTGTTACAGTCGTGCAGTGACGACACTGACGATCTCTTTATCTCCTCGTCATATTAGCCGTTATGCTAATAACGTTATTCTGGTGATTTATTTCTTTATTTTTCCAATCAATCGTTCCGTTTTATCTTTATTTTAACCTCATTAAAGGTCCTTCTAGTAACTTTTTCCGAGTTTGAGATTACAGCAATTCCCCCCCCACACACACACACACACTGGAGCCTTCAAAAGATCTCCTCATTTGTACAGATGGCAATCAGCATTGTGAGCGGCGCTCTGACGACTCCATCGGCTTTAAGAGGCTTTTTTTCTTCATAAATATGGAGAAGTGTGGAAAGTTTGCCAGCAGGAGAGAGAAAGAGAAAGAGAAAGAGAAGCCCAGCCTTTTGTTCTATGTCCTTTTCTCGTGTAAAGTTTGCTTTAAATGTCATCCATTAGCATATGAACTTTTAAATGAGCTTGTTTGCTCAGACGTCCTGGCATGTAAATACAGATATCGAATCCGTGCATCCGAGTTATCGGGCCCCACCGTCACACCCAGGGCCTCCGACGCCGTAATTATAAAGCACAGCCTGGGAAATTCCCTCCTGTATAAATACTCTCACACACACACACACACACGTTTCCGGAGCCGCGTCTCAGCCCTGAATATCCGATACGACTGGTCCCGTCTCGATTGACAAGCTTCCGTCCCTGTATAAAACTCCTCATGCATTATTCACACACTCACCTTTCCCCGATGTGGGGTGGAGTTTTTTCTCCTTAGCGTTCGTTCGGGTCTCTCTGTGGTTAGACAGATGTTCCAGCTGCTTACAGACGAAAGAAACATATTCGGCAAGATCGGCAAGCTGAAAAATGAATCACCACCGTTGGGCCCCTGAGCAAGGTCCTTAACCCCCAATTGCTCAAATGTATAAAAGAGATAAATGTAAGTTGGACGTCTGCCAAATACCATAAACGTTAATATATATACAGCTCTACATTTAACTTACGAGTGTCCCGACTAACGAGTTTCTGGAGATACGAGTCGTCTCTCGTCCGATTTTTTGCTTTGAGTTTTGAGCTAAAATTCGGGTTACGATCTTCAGACACCCAACCGCTAGTTAGCGTAGCGAACGCCACAGTAAACGCCGTAACATCCGCCCAGCATCCCGTGTGTCACTGATAGCTAGTCAGACCTGCGCGTTAGCAAGTGGAGTCGTCTGATCTCCAAGGTAAACGCTGTACATTCTACTTAATAAAACCGGTTTATTCCAGTACATCATATTGGAGTGTTTTTATACAATATTCAGTATTTATACTTTATTTCTTATTTTAAAAAAATGCTGTGTTTTGATTGTTTTGATGAATTAATGGCGTTTCAGTTTATTTCGATGGAAAAAAATTGATTTGACATACGAGTAATTTGAGTTATGAGCTCCGTCACAGAACCAATTAAACTCGTACGTCGAATCAGAGAGAGAGAGAGAGAGAGAGAGAGAGAGAGAGAGAGAGAACATAAAGGTAGAACATGAATCCTACATAAAAAGCTTTGTTTTTTTTCTTCCAATCCATCAAGGACGAAACACACGACTGTTTATCTGAATTATGAAAACAATAATTAGGCGTATAATAAAACGGCTCATGCTCTTTAATTAGGATCGATCTGCAGCTTAGAGACCATTAGCAGCGTCTGACACTGACATTACGACCGCCACCTCCTCCTCTGGCTTGCCGTGTGTGTGTGTGTGTGTGTGTGTGTGGTGTGTGTGTGTGTGTGTGAGCAGCAGGGGCAGGACCGTAGTAAATAGTGAATTGTGCGAGGCAGTCAGGCTTGTAGAGAATAAGGAGGTGAAGGATGGCGCGTCCCGGCGTAGCTGTAATTGTGACAGGTGGCGAGGTGTGGCCTGGCACACGGCCGTCTCGTCTCCACGCCACACTGATGAATGACTCTAATTAAGGCGGGAAATCAAGCATGTGAGGACGGGGGAAGTGCCTTAGCTCTGCGTTTAGGGCTTTTACTCTTCCTGCCGCTACACTCATCCATCCCCACTTCAGCGCTCTCTCGCTTTTCCTTCCAGACGGATGGAGGCGAGAGCGAGCGGCGAGCGGCGTCAGGGCCGAACATGGAACCTTTCACAGTCGCGTACTCACAGCGTGTGTAGGGAGGGTTTTAAAAATACATTTATTGCTTTTCAGCTTTTTGTCTTGTTTTACTCAGACTGAGAAATAAATCCCACACTCATGAGTCACAGAGAGAGAGAGAGAGAGAGAGAGAGAGAGAGAGAGAGAGAGAAATTAGAGAAATCAAGAGAAATTGAGAGAGAGAGATAAAGATAGAGAAAACTAGAGTAAAAAATAGAGAGAAAAAAATTAAGTTAAGAAGAGAGAGAAAGAGAAAAAGTGAGAGAGAAAAAGTGAGAGAAAGATTTCTGTCTTTCTCTCTTTCTCTCTCACACTCACACTCTCTTTTTCTCTTTATTTCTCTCTCTCTCTCTTTCTATTTCCTCATCTGGCAAAACGTATGCTCCGAATCCTCTCCCTGTCCTCACACACACACACACACACACAGAGAAACAGAGCCACCAGCTGGAGTTTAGCTGCATGTCGCTCCACAGTGTGAATCTGTGAGACTCTTCTTCACCTCCAGCGGCTCCTTCATGTCCAGAATAAATAATTCAGTTGTCCAATCAGAGTTGCCGTCCGTGCGTCTTTAAAGGACACATGAAATATTCACGTCTCTCGCGCCTTCAGTCGCTCCAGATTTCACTCTAATTTCTCTAATTGTGATCCAACTCAAGCGCAGGAGGGGGTTCGAGTCGGAATGTAAAACACACCCTGTTTATGCTAATCCCGTCCCCGAGAGCCGCGTTGCTCTTCGTTTGTTCACGCTTTTCTTCTGATTTAAGTCTGTGTGTGTGTGTGTGTGTGTGTGTGTGTGTGTGTGTGTGTGTGTGTCTTGCTAGGCTAATATTTATAGCTGAGTGTTAGGCACGCAGGACTGAGGAATTAGTTTGTTGATGACTGTTGTATATCACACATCATGCACACATTTTACACACACACACACACAGCGTCCTGTCCTGTCGCACTCATCTAATCACACTGCGCTCATTTTAACCTTTTTTTATTAGACGAGAAATAAATAATAAGGTTTTTTTGTTAATGGTGTTTTTCTGTGACGTAGCAGAGACGAGCAGGTCATCGATCATCCGAATTTCTGTCTGGACGCGTCGTCTGAGTATCACAATGATTTATGAGACGAATCGGACGAGTCGACCGCGCGTCCTCTTACATTTGCTCTTTTTTTTTTTTGTCTTCAATTAAACATAAACATCAAACAGCTCCGAAAACCTACAAGAGGCGAAAATTCCTCCTTTATTTTTCTCTTTAGATTCAATTCCATTCCATTCCTTTTACACTTTTAACAACAGACGCCGTCCAAAGCTGCAAAAATCAAATAAAAATAATACAATTAAAAAAATCTGATGCACTTTTATCGCTAACGGTAACGGTGGTAACGATGTTCAGAACTATAAACTCCCTGAGGTGATTTCAGAAAACAGACCCCGTCATCAACCCCGTCCTGATCTGGGTGACAGCCGAGTGTGTCATTATAGATGAACGTCCACTGTATCGAAGCAGAAGTCTCACCAGCAAAGTTCCGGAGTTCATTATAGATTTAATGCGCTAAAAACTCAAGCAGGAGACAGGAGATCGCTGCAGCTCAGAGACTCCACCTGTCCACTCGTCCATCTGTCCATCTTTCTATCCAACCAATGAGACTCCAATCAGAAAAACAGAATCCAGATGATTTAGAGATGATGAATTAAAGACAGAGAGAGAGAGAGAGAGAGAAGACAAGGAGAAAGACAGAAGGGAGGGAAGCAGAAAAAGGGACAAAAATCAGAAGAAGAAAAAAGGAGGAGATAATAGGAGATAATTCAAGACAATAAATCTATTCTTTAAACATTAATAAATAGTAGCAGAAGAACGAGACACCTTCCGTTTCTGATTGACGTTAGCATTGGCGCTGATGATTAGCATTAGCGCTGACGATTAGCATTGGCACTGACGATTAGCATGCTAGCTAAACCTACTGTAGATTAGCAAAACACCTCTGCATGTTATGGTTTTCTTGCTCAGTCAGTGGCTGAAAAGAAAAAAAACACAGTCGTAAGTGAGACCTGCTAGGAGACCGATCCCACCTCCACCACCTCCCATTACCCCTATGTTGCCCACCTTTAACCACCCCTTTCCCCCAATTACCATTGGTCTTGCTCGTTTTTACCAAATTTGGTTATAAAGCGTTTATTACACTGGGGTCCCCACCTGTGTTCTGGGTCAGCGTCAGGGCTGCGATTGATAGGTGGGGCAAAAAAGGGTGATTTTTGGCATTCAACAGGTTTCTATTACACACAATTTTTTATTTTTTATTTTTTTGCAGATGCTCCAGATGTTCGTTTGCTCTCATGGGGAACAACAGGAAAGAAAGTCCAGAGAAATCCTCGGCCTCCTAAATTTCTTACATCACCATTCACGTGTCTGGGAAATGTTCAGTGTGTGTGTGTGTGTGTGTGTGTGTGTGTGAAAGAGAAATAATACCACGATGCTTCCTAGATATATAAATAAATAGCAGATGTCTTTTAGATACATTTTTATCTTGTACTTTTTTTATTTATTTACTGTTTTAAAACATTTTTCATTTCTCACAATTGTTTTTTCTTTAGAAAGTCACATCGTATTTTTGGGGCCCTAGGGACAGAATATGACATTGGAACTCTAACACGCCCAAAAGACACCCATTAAACAGATCTCTGAGGGGCCCCAAAGTGCATGAGCCCTTAGAATCGTCCCAAACTAAATAGCTGGGAGTTGAACCCTGATTTTCAAACTAGCAGTCTGAACCACTGTGCTACCACTCCCCCTGAACATTCTGGGGTGCCAATACCTTTGAAACCATCGGTAATATGGATTGATTTGTTATTTAGAGATAAAAATGTGAGCTGTTAAATTGTTGGTGTTTAATGTGCATGTTTTTAATTGAAGGGTGCCAATACTTTTTGCACCCGTTCGTTTTGATCACGTCTCTGTCGTTCGCTTTTCCGCCGCTGATGTTTGCCGAAGTTTTACTGTAGAAACCGTTCAAACTTGGCCATTAGCCAAAAGCCGGGATACAGGAGGAGGAGGAGGAGGAGGAGGAGGGAGGAGGGAGGGAGGACCTCCGGAGCAGCTGGGAAATTACAACCTGGCTAATTAAATTAGCTGCGCTAATTAATTCATATCTGCAGCCAAAAGAAGAGGACTTGAGTAAAGAAGTCATTAGCCTAATTACTTAATTAATTGTCAGTAGCTGCATCCCGTTTCCGCTGCGTCTTCATTATCTGATGTCGTGTGCTGGCAGGATCGCTGGCGTGTTTGATGAAGTCTCAGGCGTGCGATAATTCCTCGCTGTCATGCTCCGCTAATGGGCCGCCACAGAGGTGCCATATGGCCATGTTTGCACACGGGCACCTGTTGAGAATGTCACCTGCTGCTGCTAGATCAAGTGTGTGTGTGTGTGTGTGTGTGATAGGGATTATTTCAGTCAGTGTAACGGCGTGTTAGCGTAAGAATTAGTAACGTCAAAATTCTTTAGCACGTTCCTCGTGATTAAAGACGTTGCATGGCTAACGTGTCATCATGCTAGCGTTTAGCGAATAATGCAGGACTTTTGGCCTTCTTAAACTTCCTTTTGCACCGCAGTGATTGTTGCGATCGCAATTGCTAATAAAAAAACTACACCTTGTATTGAATTTTTATCCATATATAGTTGAATGTGCTTAACTACACCTTGTATTGAATTTTTATCCATATATAGTTGAATGTGTTGAATGTTTAAGGTTGCATTATAGCAGCTATACAAGCTATACAGGTAATACAGGCAGTTGCCTGGGGCCCTGTCTTCCATGAAGGGCCCCCAGTCGCCTCTTTAACTTTTTTATTACGAATAATTCCCAGCGTAAGATACAACTGAGTGGTGGGACGCTGACGTAAACGCCTTCAGCCAAATCCATTATATATCTGTTTGTAGTTGTGCGGCAGGGCAGAAACACGACGCATCTCCATCGAAAATGACCTAAAAGTTGCATGAATCCCGACAGAACAGTTCAAACTGCGGTCGCATTGCAAAACACCTGAGCTGTGTCACATTTAAGGGCAAAAAAAATAGGATTTGGGCCACATTTACCTGCAGAGTGAATATAGTGGGAAAAACTGGATTACCGTAATTACTATACAAATTCCACAGAGACACATTTCTCTCCAAATTGCTCTTGTTCAATATAAAACTGGAAAAAAAATGTCCTATATTAGTGACGCTCATTTATTAATGGACCCCCAAACTGCCACTGTTGGGCCCCTGAGCAAGGCCTTCCAACAGCTGTCAAAATCAAAGTTCCCAATATTCTAATCTCGATGGTAATAAATAAATTGTTTAAATCTCACTGTTATTGACGCGCCAGTTTGTATTTAAAAATTAAACAAGCAAATTCAGACAATCTGATTGGACGGCAACCGTTACAATGCTACAGTTATGGTTACAATAGTGCAAACCTGCGATGTTATATTATCCTATTTTATTTATTTTATGCGGCGGTGCTTTACTGCACTGTGTGTTTTTTTTATATTTCTCTTTAAGTATGTTTATTCACATCTCGAGCAGGATGCGACGCTCGCATGTACTTCCATAATCTGTTTGCATTGTTCTGCAGCTGGAGGACTGTTTTTTAGCAGGTCGGAGTGGAATAAACCCGGTCCCGTGCTTGTTTAGGACATTAGCGTGCCGTATTGAGTTGGATATTATTAACGTCCTGGGGACATGCAGGCTAACAGCACTTTTACGAGCTGCCGCTAAAAACAGACCGAATGAGCGAGGGACTGATGGAGAGATGGAAAGATGGATGTGGGATGGTGTTGCAGCAAGAGCACCAATCGCATTAGGATTGCGTGTCCCGCGCAGCGCGAGTTCAGGAGAGCGAGACCGAGAGTCTAATACCCCCGACTCGGCCTCCAGAATCAGCTCAGATTCTATTATATATTCAAGTGATACCTTGTGTTTGCACTGCTGAAAGCTTAAAAAGCTTCTCCCCCTCCCCCTCCCGCCATCCCAGTGCCGTCGGGCCGCCGTTTCCAGGAAAAAAAACAAGCATTACGTTTGTCATTTATAGAATCCGTGTGTCCGAAATATTCCTGCTTTTATCTCCATCCGCGCGGGAAGCTAATGGATCATCAAACTCTGTGCTATCATTTCTTCATTTCGATGATTGAAGCCCGCCTGTTGATGCAGGAGGTGTCTGTTTCGCCTCAACTTAACCACACACACACACACACACACACAAAATACATGTGGTTCGCAATCACTGCATATATATTTTTATACATACACATACATTTTGGCTTCGGCGTGAAGCTTTTGTCTCGCTCCTGAGTGGAAGAAGAGAAACATCTCTTGGATTAATTATGTTGAAGACTGAAGCTCAGTGTGGCTCAGCGTCAGACGTGTTATTAGCAAGTCGCTTTTTAAAGCTTCGCCCTTCAGGTAAATGAGTAGCTTCACATCACAACCACTTAATATGGCTTTCATCTGAAAACAACACTCGTTTTTTTCCAAAAATCCTTTTCAATTTTTCTTTTTGAAATTAAAAATTCACCAACTCGACTTTAATAGATGTCTTTAAAAATCTTATTTTATTACACACACACACACACACACACACACACTTTTTTATTCATTTCACTCCTGCAAGAATTTAAAACCCAATCCGTCTGATTCACTGATTCCCGAGTCATATTAAAAAAAATGAATCAGTCAATTGAATCAAATTACTAGAAGAATACAGTAATAAAGTCGAGTCATTAGAATCACTCTGATTCGAACCTGCGCGTATGGACATGAGCAAATTCCGTCTCTGCGTTTAAAAGTGTTTTCATTTTAAACATCCCGTCCAAACTCCTCTCCACATCCCGACGAAGAGAAAACGTCTTTTTTGACGTCTTTCACGAAGACGAATCCTGCACGCCATTTCCTGCTTTTTTCTTCTAAACGCAATCCCATAGGCATCCCTTTAACGGACAGAAACTTTCAGAACACTTTCATCTCCCGCTCACACAGATGCCGCTGTCACACCACCGCAGTTTGAGTGTGTCGCACAAGCAGGTGTTCAAACCCGCCACCGGTGTCAGAAATCCTCGGCTCTTCAGCTATCAGAAATAAACAGCTCGTGAAGCTGTTTAGAAGAGAAGAATGTTGTTGTTTTTTAGTCTTTCCCTTATCCTGGAATTCCCAGTTCACCTGCAAGCATTGGAGAACGATGCTAAGGTTCTGCGGTTCTTTGCTGCAGTCGACCTGACCGTCATGTGGAATTCACTCGGGTTGGTTTCTGTAATGTGATCTGCTTCCTGTCTCGCTAAAATATTAGCCTAGTTTCACTCAAGTCGTATATTCAATTGTAAACTGTGGTTTTATATAGACATGATGATGAAGATGGTAATGATGATGATGATGGCAATGCTGCTGATGATGATGGTGGTGATGATGATGTTGGTGATCATGATGATGATGATGGTGATGTTGATGATGATGGTGGTGATGATGATGATGATGATGATGATGATGATGTTAATGATGATGGTGGTGATGATGATGTTGGTGATCATGATGATGATGATGATGATGTTAATGATGATGATGATGATGGTGATGATGATGATGATGGATGATGATGTGATGATGATGATAATGATGATGATGATGATGATGGATGATGATGATGATGATGATGTTGATGTTAATGATGATGATGATAATGATGGTGATGATGATGATGATGACTGATATGTGATGGTGCAATGTTGATGATGTTGGTTGATGATGATGATGATGGCATGATGATGGATGAGATGATGGTGATGATGATGATGATGATTGATGTTATGATGTTGATGATGATGATGACTGATGATGATGATGATGATGATGATGATGGTGATGAAGATGATGTGATGTGATGTGTGGTGATGATGATTAATGATGATGATGGTGATAATGATGGTGATGATGATGGTGATGATGATGATAATGATGATAATGATGATGATGATGATGATGATAATGATGGTGATGATGATGTTGATGTTAATGTTGATAATGATAATGATGATGATGGTGATGATGATGATAATGTGATCATGTTTATGTTAATGATGATGATGATAATGATGATGGTGATGATGCTGATGTTATTATAATGTTATTATAACGTTATTATAATGTTGATGATGATGGTGATGATGTTGATGATAATGATGGTGATGATGGTGTCTCTTTATCTCTCTTTCCCTCTCCCTCTCCTACACTACTCACACCCTCCTGCTGTAAGAGGATTTGATCTCACAGCTGTTAAAGTAGCGTTGAATTTATCACAGGGTTAATTTAATATTCTTCATGTTTGTCCTTACAGATGTAAGAAAACAACATCTGTTTGACCCTGTGACCTTTATTAAACACACACAGACGCACGTCTGCGTCAGCTCTTTAATAATTAGAGGAATTTTGGAAAGCGGGGGTTAATCCGAACATCTCTCGAGTTCCAGAGCAACATCTGCTTCTTCTTCCCAGAGAAAACTCCGGCTCTGATCTCCTGCTCCACTACTGCCACTGTCCATTTCCTGTCGGAGGGGAAGAGGAGGGAGGGAGCGAGGGAGGGAGCGAGGGAGGAGAAACAATAATCGGTTTTGTTCCAGTGAAGTTTCTGCATTAGTGCAGCTGAACAAATAACTTAAACACTCGAATGTGAGAGAAATTCTTCATCTGCGCTCGAGACGGAGCGCCGATATTTATTACTACAGCTGAACTGGATCAAGTCTCTCTCTCTTCCCTCTCTCTCTCTCTCGCTATCTACCCTTTTCTCTCTCTCTCTCTCTTTTCTTTTCCTTTCTCTGTCCTTCTTCCTAATTAACATAGTTTTTTTCCTTTTCAAATCCACCTACATTCAATTGCTCACTATGGGTAGTATGTGGAACCAGTAGACCCTTCTGTTAGATAAGAGTGAAAGAGCGAGACATGATAGTGTGAGACGGTGAAAGTGAGATGTGGAGACTGTGAGATGGTGAAAGAGTACAAAAATAAGAAAGTAAGATGTGAGTGTGAGACAGTGAGATGTTGAGAGTGAGCTGGTCAGAGTGAGACTGGGAGAGTGGGAGACAGTGAGCCAGTAAGATGGTGAGTAAGATGTGAGACAGTGAGATTGTCAGTATATGAGGCGGTGAGATTGTGAGGCCATAAGAGTTAAAACAATAAGCGAGTGAGACATGAGAGTGTAAACAGATGTTAAGAGTGAGACACAAAGTAAGCGAGAGAGTTAGACTGTGAGAGATGTTGAGAAAGTGAGACGGTGAGTCAGTGAGACATGTCAGGTGGTGAGAGTGTGACCACACTGTCTTAGTGGAAAGATAGCACACACACACACACACACACACACACTCTCTCTTCAGCACTGAACGTTGCTGCACTCTGATCTGGCGGCGAGGTGCTGATGAAGGGGTTTTTTTAAGCGTTGGATGTTTGACAGTCGCTGGAGTTTGTTTGTTTTGGGGTTTTATATCACACTCATTCCATCTTTTCTGTCTGTTCTCTTTACGGAGCGACTGCACGTCAGCTGGGATTCTCCGTCTGTCAGCGTCAGACGCTGAGACGCTGAGACACTGAGACGCACCAGAGAGACATTGATTTTTAAATAAAATACCGTAACGCTGTTCCGGTCTGAAAGTTAAAGAGTGATGGAGCCACCGGAGCTGAGACTCACCGCCGCATCACAACTCGCCCCACCCCACCCCATCGCACCCCACCCCCACTCCACGCCACCACCCCATCACACCCCACCCCACCGCGCGCCGCGTCTGACACTCACTTCTCTTCATAATCAACAAAGTCTACATCCTGTCAACAAAAGACGACATCACACACTGACAAGCGCTCTTTAGAAACTGTCACACACCAAGAATTGTAGAACTCTGGCTTCTGATTGGTCAGAAAGTGTTTCAGATTTTCAAGTTTATATTTATATTTGAAACGTGATCGAATTAAATTAATAATTTTAACTGGGTTAAAAACTTTACTGAAATAAACATTAATAGAATAAAATCCCTGCTGTGATATTAGTTCTATATTAAACTTTTAATGTTAATCAGTGAAATGTTTATAAAGCATTAAATAGAAATTTATCTCTAAATTCTGGGTTACGCCGTAATTTTAAGCAGGTAAAAATAAAAATAAAAATAAAATTGACATCATGATAATAAAAATTTTTTTAAAAATCGCATTTGATCACAACAGGAAGTGTAAATCTGAAGATTATGTACTTACAGTGTAACTCATTCACCTCCCTTTACTAACTTGGGGTTCAAACTGACACTTTTGGGGCCCCGAGGAAGGCCCTTATCCCTCTCTATACTCTATATCATGACTGTCCCTGCACTCTGACCCCAACTTCTGGGGATATGCGAACAACTGGTGTGTTTCTCTGCATTAGCCGCAACAGCGACCCGACTCCAGCGCTCCCGTCTCTCCTATTAATAATCGCTTTGTTATGAAAGTCCCTCCGTGCAGATGTGCTCGCACCCCGTCGTGCTTGAACCCCGTGATTCGACCCGGCGTCAGTCTCTGCTCAGCCGAGCACATCAAACTCAGCTTTGTGAGACGACACCACTGTTAAAAGCGCTTCAGAAATGGTGTAACGCAATATATTATGCATGCATGAAATGTACAAACACAACGGAATTATGCGGCGCTGATGCGACACGCGCCTCTCAAGAGCCTTAGACACATGCAGATATTTCACCTGACTTATTTCTGCCATGAGCAACATCACACACGGCGCTAATATCACACCACACATGGCCCTCAAGTTTAATCGGAGACATTTATTTATTTATTTATTTATTTCCGCATGTATTTGTGTGCTATGTTATTTGCTATTTATTAATCCATCCATCTCAATACTCATCCACCAACCCATCAATCCATCCATCCATCTCCATCTCAATATCTCCAATACCACCAATCCATCAATCAATCATTCAGCCATCCATCTATCTCATACTCATCAGCCACAACCCATCAATCCATCCATCTATCTCAATACTCATCCACCAACCCATCAATCCATCCATCTCAATACTCATCCACCAACCCATCAATCCATCCATCTCAATACTCATCCACCAACCCATCAATCCATCCATCTATCTCAATACTCATCCACCAACCCATCAATCCATCCATCTATCTCAATACTCATCCACCAACCCATCAATCCATCCATCCATCTCAATACTCATCTATCTACATCTCCAAAAGACCATCTCCATCAATCATCTATCAATCCAATAATCCACCACAATCCATCAATCATCTCTACCATCTCACTACTCATCCACCAACCCATCAATCCATCCATTCATCTCAATACTCATCCACCAACCCATCTATTTATCCATTTAAAAACTCATCCACCAACCCATCCATTCATCCATCCATCCATCCATCTATCCATCCATCTCAATACTCATCATAAATTGTGTCAATTATTGTACAGCGTTGCATCAGGATAAAATAAAGAAGTGTGTATTTAAAGATATCTTTTATTCTCAGGTGCTCGGACGTATAAACGTGCACACTTTATAAACATGATCTGGTTTGAACAGGAGTGTATTTCGAGGTGTGACGCGCAGGCCGCATGCCCTCACTGCTTAGCCTCAGTGTTGAAGGCATGGGCTCCAGACAGATGGCCGATACAAAAGCGTTTAAGTCCAGTTTAGGATTGATCCTGAGCGTGTTTGCATGAGCCACAAAAGCAATTATTCCCTGAATCTAGCTGTGAGCGGGAGACCGAAAGCAGACAGAAACGCCAGAATTAGCGCAAATTGCAGACTTTGGCGCGTGGTATCAGATGACAGGTTAGCCTTTAATGAAGGAGAAAGCCGGGGTAATTAAATCTGGATGGGGCTTTTTTGTGGCCCCGATCAGGCCTGAGAAATAGGAAAGTGGCAGGAACGGTCCGGCGTGACGCTGCTCTGTCATTCGAAACCGTTCCTCATGAGCGCGGGGTGAAGGGCGAGACGCGAGCTGAACTCCATCAATCCTACAGACAGTTACAAACGACCTTTCACTTTCCATAAGAGTGCAGGTGCGCTGAGAGGGAGCGATGTGTGAAACGCCAGCGCAAACTCTTCATTCTGTCTTTCTCTGATTTCAAGAAAGCCACTAATAGAAACCATGAACGCTGTGTGTGCAACCAGGCCTGAGACGAGGCGGCGTCAGGACACATGTTTTAATTATAATAAACGACTTCTGTTTGTGTTTTTTATTTTTAGAGAATGTTCTCTAAATTATTCCTGAGTTTGCAGATCCACAGGACAGAACGCAGACCGTCTGCGCCTCAGACACACTCGCTTTACCGTTAAAAATTCCATCCATCTCTCATCCTAAACCCTATAGTCAACCTACTCATCCATCCATCTGTTCATAATCTCTCCATCTATTCATCCATCCGTACCTTATAGAAGTGTTCAGTTTGTAGTGAACCACTTATACACCTGGGTTGTGTGTGTGTTCAGTAAAAACAGGAACAGAAAGAGGTGGGGAAGCTACAGGAAGAGATCAGGAAGCATGAGCGAGAAGAATGAGGAGCTTCAGCGAGAGATCTCAGAGAAGAGAAACCTGCAGCTGGACCTCTCTGTCTCCTCTAAAAAACACAGAACAGGAGCTGGGTCTGCTCCCACTCCTAAACATCTTACAGCAGAACCACACCACTAAACTCACCACACTGACCCTCACCCAGGCTTCCAGTTGAGATCAGCTGATCCTGAAGTTGAGGGCGGAGCTTCGAGACGCACTGAAAAAGAACTGAGAAGTGAAGGAGAAGGTGAGTGAGAGGAAATATAGAAGACTGGAATCTTCTGAAGAGTTTGGTCATGGTTATACTGACTCTTTGTGTGGAAAGCTGTGCTGGTGTAAGAAGGTGTTCAGAGAAAGAGGAGGAAGAGGAGGAATGTGTAATTCTCCTCTGACCCTCGTGCAGCTCATCGCCACCCGCTTGTTTACCATTTCATGAAAAATGCATGAGTGTGTGTTTGGAAGCTGCAGAATAATTTTCAATATTTAGCCAGGCTATGAATACAGATGATGTTGAACTTTTGTGCATTGCGGTACTGTTTGTGTGTGTGTGTGTGTGTGTGTGTGTGTGTGTGTGTGTGTGTAGTTGAAGCTGCAGGAGGCTGAGGTCAGCAGGCTTAATGAGAAGGTGAGGAAGCAGCAGGCCCACTAACAGGAGCTGAGAGAGATGTGTCGCCACGGAAACGCCCGGATCGACCAGCTCCAGAGTCAGATACAGCTCGCTCAGCAACAGGTCAACACACACACACACACACACACACACACACAATAGGGGCGTAGGAAAATATCAATACACAAGTATCGCAATATTTTGTTTAACGATACTGTATCCCAAAAACGAAATAAATTAGTGAGATGTTCAGATCGATGGGTTGGTGGATAAGTAGTGAGATGTACGGATGGATGGATGGATGGATGGATGGATGGATGGTTAAAGGGTTGGTGGATCAGTAGTTTGATATATATTTAGCACTTCCCTCCGAACATCTCTTTACTTATTTATAAATTCATCCATCTAAACAGCTTATTACTTATGCACCGATTTATCCATCTATCCATCCAAACATCTAAATTCAACCCTTCTCAGGTTTGAAGACGTTTCTCTCATCAGAGATTTTTTTTTGTCGGAACTTCAGGTGATGGAGCACGAGGATATCCTGAAGGGTCGGGACGCTGAGATCAGACGTCTGACGCAGCATCTGAGCAAACATTCGTCACCGATCCACCATAAGGATCTTTAAACAGAAATACCAGTTGACAACACCAGTGCTGGGCCCTCAAGCAAGGCCCTCAACCCTGAACTGCTCAACTGTATGAATAAAATAAGTCGCTTTGGATACGGACATCTGCAAAACAGGTTTTAAAACTAAATCTAGAACCCGACTATCTGGTTACCACACTGAACCCAAAACTTCTCTATCTGAAGTTCTGCACCTGAACATCCCACACAATACTTCTCACCGCTGGTCTTCACTTCCCCCTTTTTTTCATCCCCCTGTAGTGTCCGTTTCGTTAATATCACTTATCCAGCAAAACAATTTTCCTTCAATTTCATTTGCACAAAGTATATTTAACATCTCTGATGATTATCATGTCTGAACCTTTTCAGCCATTTATTTTATCGAGTGCACAAATTACATTTGTACACACGTACATTTACGATGTCCAAGGTCGAGCCGGCGCAATGGAATTTTTAATTAAATAATATTTTATTTAGTGTGTTTTCTAAAAGCAGTCTAAAGCATGACTGTTTTTTATTGCCGGTACCTGAGTGCCTCTGCGTCCTTTCACTCCAGGGCCTTGTTTTTATTTGTATTTTTTTTTAATCTTAGACTTATTCACTCTGAGCAATTATATCTCAGCGTTAATATATATATATATATATCCATCTATCTATCTATAGATATATAAATAAGCATTATGATGTTTTGGATCCTTGATTTTTTTTTTTTTTTATTGAAGTTGTGTTTTATTCCTGTTTTGGAATAACGGCTTGATTCGCTTAAACACACTTAGAAAATAATTACTAACAACTCTTAATAGACTTTATACATTTTTATATCTTGACTTTAAACGAGTGAATTAACACGCATTACGCCGGGAAGGTTGCTATGTGCGGCGACAGGTCTGGGGGGGTTGTGCTGTTCCTTAACGAACTAATATAAACTTGTCATAGTTTTGCTTAGTAACGTCTTGTAACATTTATTAATGTGGTAGCCTTAGGAACGCTTACCTGACGCCCTGATCCAGAGCGTCTAATTTTTTTTATCCACTTGACGAATTGAGGGCCGAGGGCCTTGCTTAGGGGCCCAGCAGTGGCAGCAGTCTAACACCTTAGCCACCGAGCTACCATTCCATAAAGTTGAATTCTAAATCTGAATACAGTGACAGCAAACAATTTGCGTCAGTAACGTATGTCGTAAGTTTCCGTCAGTACCGTATGTCGTAAGTTTCCGTCAGTACCGTATGTCGTAAGTTTCCGTCAGTACCGTATGTCGTAAGTTTCCGTCAGTACCGTATGTCGTAAGTTTCCGTCAGTACCGTATGTCGTAAGTTCCGTCAGTACCGTATGTCGTAAGTTTCCGTCAGTACCGTATGTCGTAAGTTTCCGTCAGTACCGTATGTCGTAAGTTTCCGTCAGTACCGTATGTCGTAAGTTTTTCCGTCAGTACCGTATGTCGTAAGTTTCCGTCAGTACCGTATGTCGTAAGTTTCCGTCAGTACCGTATGTCGTAAGTTTCCGTCAGTACCGTATGTCGTAAGTTTCCGTCAGTACCGTATGTCGTAAGTTTCCGTCAGTACCGTATGTCGTAGTTTACAAACAAATGATTTTTTGACAGCGGATCTAAAAATAAGAACCTAAAGTCATAGTGATACATTCACAACCAGTATTTCCTCCATTGTTTTCTGAAACGAAGACCTGCTGCGAGAAGATACTTTGTTTGACGGTCATGTTTTAGATGACTTTTTAGACTAATAGGCATTAGGGGTCTTTTGATGAGACAAACCATATAGTTATGCTTAAAAAATATATCCTTTGAAATCAAAGAATCACCATCAGAAGTGCCTTTGTTTCACGCCGTGTGGTCCAATTAGATATATCAGGTTCGTGTCACGTTCGAACTGCGTCAGAGTTTGATTAAAAGTGGACCCAAGCCACTGAAAAGATGGGTCTCGTTTCTCTTTCAAACTAAATCTGGTGTGGTTCGATTGATATTCGGCGGAATCGACAGCATTGGCTTTCTCTTGGACTGAACTAATTGTTAACTTGGGCTAACTTAATTAACCTGCTCATTTGTTACACCGCAGTCTGGACACGCCCTCAGGAGCTAAAGTTTTGTGATGAATAATTAGGCAGTTTCTTCAAACAAGTCGATAACATTTTTCTGTCGGTCGCTCCGTCTTTAGCGCCAAGATTAATTTCAATACTTCAATTACTGTATGAAAGGACGCTGAATATTCAAATGAGTAGCGTGGGCGACTGGCAGCCCAGAGGAAAATGGGGGTGTGGAACCATACCAGTGGAATGAACCACCCATTCATTAGCACCTGAAGTGAAATAATAGGCTCTCGTTCACCCCGACGGTATACAAGTGTTCTGCTGTAAGAACAAGCCCCCGTGGGACATTTCCTTCCTCCTGTTGTTGTCAGTTCTCATCATTAGTTTTGGCACTCAGTCAAGGTTTTGAATAAAAGGGCCAGATTAAGGAGGCTTGAATTAACCTGATCACGCAGTCTGATAATGAGCCACATGCTTACATACATGAGGGTAATTAAGGTAATTAAATAATAATGGATAGAGATGCAAATTCCAGACGGACAGAAGTGAACCCAGGGTCTACCTCCTGTTTTAAATGTGTTTGCTAATTGTAGCAGCGACACTTACGGATTCGAGAGGCAACCTCGAAGCATCATCCAATCAGCTGCAGCTAAAGTCAGTCTCAGGATCTCAACATGGGCTAAACATTTATCACATAATAAATGATGATAAAGAACAAGACGGGAAAAAAACCCCTTTTTCAGACAATGGTTAAGGTGCTGGCTTGTTCAAGCACTGCTGCTAAGCTTCCACCAAGGGGCCCCTGCAATGCCTGCAAGTTTTAAGTACACATGTACCTAGCAATACCCTACCTAGCTCTCAGGTGTGTTTTTGGTTCAGGGTTGGATCTAAACTCTGCCGGACCTCCTGGTGACCCCTGGAACTAGAGTTTTATTATTAAATATGAGGCAAGGTCTTCATTTCATCAGTATGCACCATTCCGCTGTCTAGAACCTTGAGTGTGTGTGTGTGTGTGTTGACTTAGCACTCAGTGTGTGATCACTACATCACAGCCTGATTGGCGTGACTCATAAGCGGTTTGGTAATAAAGTCAGTCTGGCGCCATGGCCTGACAGACACACTATCTGACACACTGCCTGTTACACCGTTCACCCCCTTGCCTACCTTTTTTTGGGGTTCTTCGGGCGAATGTTGACTTGCTGAAAAGAAGAACATGGGTTTGATTCTTTGTACCATTGAGCTGACACTGCTGGGCCCCTGAGCAAAAAAAAAAAAATAGATAGTGTAAGTGGCGTCTGCCAAATGTTGGAAGTGTAAAAGCAAAGCTCCATCCACTAACGTCAAAGGTTCAAGACCAGCATGGTTTCTTGTCTCCAGCACCAGTGGACAAGCGGTACCGCTACCCTGAAAACACTGAAATCCTGGAAGAATCCTAGGATTTGGATGTCAGAGTCGCTGTGGAACACCACAGAGCTTCAACGCAAAAAAAAAAAAGACTGTTCAAGTCTTCACAGTATTGCAGTCGTAGCATCTGTTTTTTTTGGAAAGCGGTGTGTGTGTGAGTGTGTGAGTGTGTGATCACGTTAGACTGGGATTTATTTACTGGTATCCTTGCTGCGCAGGGAGCAGAGGTTACTTTAGGGCATGTCAGGTTTAGGATGTGCGTCTGGCTTTGTGTGTTGGGTTTAGCTGAAGCTGACATGCCCCCACCAGGCGGTATGTGTTCGATACACACGCACAGGAACTGCAGCTCACCTTAATGATGGCTGTGTGTGTGTGTGTGTGTGTGTGTGTGTGTGAGCGTTTGTGTGAGCGTGCCTGTGTGGTAATGATGCAGTGTCGTGCTGCCTGGCTTGGCTGTCTGTAGAGAACTCCTCATTTGCAGTCTGGGAGGCTTTTGTTGTTCATGCGTACAGTGTTGTTACGCAGCCTGGAATGTCTCATTAAGAATTAACGTGGCCATCCTTAGCAGGAGACAGGCAGAGATCGTTCTGCCACACACACACACACACACACACACACACACACACACACACATACATACGCAGCCCTCCAGCCTGAGCACTTTAATTATCCAGAGTTATCTGTCCCCCTCCCATGCCTTTGTCCTCGCCGCGCCGGTTATGATCTGATTCTGAAGCATGCTGAGCCGACGCGGCCTCACCTGGCACGCTTGCCACCTTATTAGCTTCCAGCTCTCACACTTGGCTAAACACACCAGCTGTTCGGGTTCTAGTTTTGGGGAATTTTTTTTCTTGATTTGAAAAGCTGGACAAGGACAACAACCTTTTTTCTCTTTTCAACATTTTGCCCTGAAAAGTTGTTCCTGGGATGAGATGAAGCCCTCGGGTTGCCAGGTAAAGCGTCGATGCACACTAATAATCGGCCGTTTTCCTTTCCTGAAATTAAGCTGGACAGCAGCGCCGCATGTCGAGTCCATAACATGTAAAAAGGTATCCGTGTGGTTTGATTGGAATCGCTGTCGACCGCCCAATAAGCAATGGATTTCATTAAAAAAATTTTTGTTTAAGGCAGGACAAAACAGAAGACCTGTCGAGAACCATGAGAGTTCAGGTGGCTGATTGAAGCGTATGAAGACAGATGGAGGAAAAAAACGAGAGCGACCTGTCAAGGAACTCTTGCAGACTTCAACTTGTGGGGGGGTGGGGGGGGGAGACCGTGGTGTGCTTCAGCCACTCAGCCGAGGCCCCTGGCACGGATGAATGGAGTGCTTAAAAGAACAGATCTCTTCGTTATACTTTGTGTTTCCTCCTCACACACTTCCGCTTTGAATGACCTGACGTCGTCCTACGGCTAATCGATGAAGGACGGAGCTCCCTGCTCCGGTGCAGGTTCTCTGTTTCCACCTGTCATTATTTCTCCTGCTCTAGATATATTTTTTTTCATTCATAACCCAGGCAGCACCGGCTGCACCACTCCTTTGCTTTTTCAGTGTCTGTCGCATGCGATTTGGCTCCGGCGACCTGCACCCTGACCGCTCGAGGTGTTTATTTTGTGCCAAAAAAACCCCAAAGAGGAATAATGCATTATGCACCGGAATATAACTTAATGCAGCAGCTCCTGCGACCTGTCCCTGCAGAAGAGAGCTGAGCAGCGATTGGCTGGCAGCGACATGATTTACGAGGCCTGGGTTGTGGGGGTTGCGGGGGATAGAACCTTCTGGAAAATGATACATGGCAAAATAATTGAAGAATCCGCAGCGGCGGGGTAAAAAATTTTTAAATGCAAATGCTGCTAATGTAGAGAAAGGTGAAAAATGGCAGACTCATAGTGCAAGAGGTGAGAGTAGAGTGTGCTGAATGCTCAAAATCCAGGACACACACACACACACACACTCATTGCTGTCATAATAATGCTAGGGTTTTCTAAGCACAATTTTACTGATGCACAAATACCGAATAACACAACAGGCCATACATTTTCATTCCTTTCGCTCTGTAATGTCGTCCTCCGAGCGAGCAGTGACATCCTACCCCTTTCTCAGAGAGCTATAGGTTTTAAAGATGATGGAATTACCGGCGAGATCTCTCCGCCTGAAAACGCGGGAGTGGACCCGAGGAAAGTCTCCTCCAGCGCGACTCGATTACAGCGGATAATTCTGTTACGCTGAACATCGATTGAAAAATTGTTGTACTCAGGAAACATCTAAACACACACCGTTTCCAGCCTCTCGTTATTGCTATCTATCTCACGGCGACGCACCTGCGCGGCTTTTATTATTTTTTACCTTTTTATTGGGAGACACAGAACGACTGAGATCTGAATTCTATCCTTATGAAGAACGGAGGAGAAAAGGAAAAACATGAGAGAAATGACTTCTTTACAGGAATCTATTGATCAGGTTCTATCAAAGGAGGATGTTTGACATAAGATTACCTGCCAGTTTGAACATTAGATACACTGTGTTATTGCCCGGGGCAGTTGTAAGCCTGCCAGAGGGATTGTAAATAAGGCAGCAGCTGCGAGTGCCTCTGGCTTCGAATCAAGTCGAGATCCAAACCTAGACGAACTCCAGACGGGGCAAATTTTAAAAATCCCGCCATCACGATGGCATGTGAAGAAGAGCGGATACCATCCTATAGCAACACATCTACTCAAACTCTCTCTCTCTCACACACACACACACACACACACACACACACACAGCCATACCACTTTTTCTTTTTCTCTCTCTCTCTCTCTTTCTCCCTCTTTCAGTTTCGATCACTCTTACCTTCATTTGCTCTTTTTCTTTCTTTCTCTTTCTTGATTTCTCCATCTCCCTCTTTTTTCCCTTACCCTATGGTTTTTTCCTTCTCTTTCTCTTTTTATGTCTTTCTCTATCTTGATTTCTCTCTTTCTCTCTCTGTTTCGCTCTCTCTTTCTCCTTCTTGATCCCTTTCTTGATCTCTCTCCTGCATCTATTTTACCCTCTGTCTCAATGTTTCTTTTTTTCTCTTTTTCCATCCTCTTTCTTTCTTTTTACTTAAAAAATAGATTCAATCCTTCTTTCTGTTTTTTTTTCACTCTCTCTATCCTGATCTTTCCTTTTCTTTCTCTTCCTTCTTTCTTGATTTCTCTCTCTCTCATTTTACTGTACCCTTTCTCTCTCCATCTCTCTCTTTATCTGTTTCGATCTCCCTTTCTTCCTTTTCTCTCTCTCTCTCTCTCGCTCTCTCTCTCTTTCACTTCCGGCACTATGAACTCAATCATACCTGCATCAAGCAACTAAATAAATAAACAAACAAACCAACCCCATGCCCTGGCAACCATTAATTGCCCCCTCTAGCCCACCCCTTTCCCAGGATGCTCTGTGTTTACAGGATTATATCGGATTGATACCTCCAACATGGTCTTTATTTTCATTTATTTATTTTCTTATTCCAATTTTAAGCCCTGCTTCACCTCATGTTATTGATTTATTTAGATGTATAACAACCATTTTTTTACCTTGGAGCCTGTTATTTAGTGTTCAGGCTTAGTGTGTGTGTGTGTATGTGTGTGTGTGTACGCGGTTAAATATTTAGAGATTTCGGTTGTCTCTTCAATTTCCTGCGGCTCCGATTTAAACAGTTTGGGTCCTGCAAGTTCATAAATGAATCAGGTTTGAGTGTGGATTTTTTTTGTGTTCTCTTTTGAGCAGCTGCAGCGAGTCGCCGTGCAGAAGAGACTGAAAGCCCTTAAAGCTCCGCCGCACTGGATCCATTACACACAGCAGCTCCAACCGACAGCAGCTCCAACCGACAGCAGCTCCAACCGACTGCAGCTCCACTTACAAAAATAACACAATCATCTCTGCATTCAATAATCCGGAGTCTGAGACGCGCTTCTGACTGCAGTCTGTGTTTTATTAGATCTGTTTTAAAGAAGAATCATCCCTCGCTCACTTTCTATCAAACATAAAGACACCACGCAGCGGAAAGTGGAGGTTTTAAACACTCTGTGCATTCAGTACAGAAATCAGAGAGAGAGAGAGAGAGAGAGAGAGAGAGAGAGAGAGAGAGGGAGAGAGAGAGAGAGAGAGAGAGAGAAAAAGAGACATTGAGAGAGAAAGAGAGATATAGAGACAGAGAATGAGAGAGTTGAGAGAGTGAGACAGAAAGAAAAAGAAAGAGAGAGAGAGAGAGAGAGAGAGAGAGAGAGAGGGAGAAAAAGAGAGAGAGAGAGAGAGAGAGAGAGAGAGAGAGAGTGAGAGAGAGGGAGAAAAAGAGAGAGAATGAGAAAGAGAGTGAGAGAGAGAGAGAGAGAGAGCTCAGCTGGGTTCCTCGTTCTTTGAGCTCAGGTCTAAAGTAAAGAGTGCCATCTATTGCTCGAGTCCGGAATTTATTCCCGCTTTGTGGTAACAACAACAAAAGAATCCAGCCAAAAAAAGGAAACCCACAGTTTCAGTCTGGAGGAATAAAAATCATTAGAATATAGAATTCCTGGAAAAAATGTCTTCACTGTAGCAGAAGGACATGATTTCTAACCCAAAATTCTATCAGCGGTGACTCAGCGTGGGTTTTCCAGCACTGCCGATTAATGAGTAATAAATTAATAAATCCAGTTTAATAAAATTTCTGTATTAATATTCACTCAAACTGCTTTTGTTTAATTTCATTACTGTTTAATGTGTTTTCACAAACTGACCTTTCATTTCCATCATCAGCTCTTTTCTCTCTCTCTCTCTCTCTCTCTCTCTCACTGTCTCACTGTCTTTTTCTCTCTCTCTCTCTCTCTCACTGTCTCACTGTCTTTTCTCTCTCTCTCTCTCTGTCTCTCTCTGTCTCAGTGTCTTTTCTCTCTGTCTCTCTCATTGTCTCTCTCTCTCTCTCTCTCTCTCTCTCTCTGTCTCTCTCATTGTCTCTCTCTCTCTCTCTCTGTCTCCGTTTTCTCTCTCTCTCTCTTTCCCCCTCTATCTCGCTTTCTCTCTGTCTCTGTCTTTCTCTTCCTGTCTCTGTCTTTCTCTATGTCTCTTTCTTTCTCTCTTCTTTTCTCTCCAGCTGATGGTACACAGGAGCAGGAGGAGTCTAGTGCTGCTTTTATACCATCGTCTCTCAGGAAGAAAGAAGAGCAAGAGGAGATCATTCCACCCTCACAGCTGCATTAAGACACACCACAATACCACCGATTTACCCCGATACACTACAACTCACCGTAATACCACCAATTCAACTGGATACAGTAAAATACACCAACACACCGTAATACCACCAATTCACCCTGATACAATAAAATACACCAACACACCATAATACCACCAATTCACCCTGATACAATAAAATACACCAACACACCATAATACCACCAATTCACCCTGATACAATAAAATACACCAACACTGAATATTTTAATAATAATTCTGTAAGAAAAATATTATACAACATTCCAGCGTAGCTCCATCATCCCTTCAGAGCGAATCCCATGACCCTCAGGACCCCCTGGAAGGGGTGGGAACGCGGTGTGGTGGCCGCCGTCCTGCAGGTTGTTGGGAGTAGTGTAGTCTGTCCTACTGCGTGTTTCCTCATGTGATTAAAGAGCATCTGTGTGTAATCTGTGTACGGCGTGCGTCAGCTCGGAGCCAGCATGTGCTCGTGTAACTACCACTCTGCCCTTTGGAGCGCTGGGTTTGATCTCCGCCTGCCGACTGACTTCATCAGCTTTATTTCAGATGCCATTCACGTTTTTGGAAGTTGTTAACATGACGCACCCACAGGTGGTTCCACGAGGTCCCGGCTTCTCCCACCGAGCACCAACCTCAATTATTAGCCCAGATGTGTTTCATCTGTGTCTGGGAAAACTCCCATCACCCCCCTCCCCCCTCTACAATTACGCCTCATCATGTCTCATCTCATCTCACTCGATCGGTTCGGATTATTAAAGCAAATTTAAAGCCAATCAAAACTAAACGAAAAGGTTAAAGGAAGCAGAAATTTCACTGATTGATGGAGATCAAATATTTATTTCACTCATTAAAATGCAAATTAATGTAGCATTAATTCTTCTGGGTGTTTTTTGTTGTTATTCTGTTTTTCTTACTGTTAGAATAAACCGATCATTAATATAAGACACTGATCATTTCTACATCAGTGGGCAAACCTACAGAATCAGCGGGGGTTCGAATCATTTCCCTTTAGTGTGTGTAGTAAAATAACCAGCTTTGGTTCCAAGAAAGAAAGAAGAAAAAAAGCTGATGATGAAAGAACTGTTTATCGCCACTATAACAGGAACTAATCATCTCCTCAGACATCTATAAAATGATGGACAGAATATATAAGTTAGAGAAAAATCGTACTGATAATTACAATTAACCCCCCCAACCCATAAATGCCACCCATTTCCTCTCCTGCGATGAACAGACTCACTCTAAGTGCCCTGATTGGGATTAAACAGACATGTGCATGGTGTGTATTTAACGCTCTCCGGACGAGTGTGTGTTCGCATCCCGCCGCACGTCCAGCGGAGGTTGTGGAAATTGTAATAATTTGTTGTATTGATTCTTTGGCCACGGCAGTCGGTTTCCATTGTGGCTGAGCAGAAATAGACACTTCATCGATCACCTCTTTACTGCCGCACTTCCCAGCCTGCGAACGAGACTTCCTGCTGCTGCTGCGGGGCCCTGATGTGTCCCTTAAAAAAATATAATATATAAATAAATGAACTAAGGGAAAAAAATGATTTTAATTCTGAAATGCAGCCACTGCGCTCTCGCTGGAATGCTTTCATTCGCTGATAGACGGGTAAAAAAGATGGAGTCACCGTGTCCAGCCGGCCGTCTGCCTCTGATATTTTATCGTTATCATCAGACTCTTTTAAATATCAGAAATTCTGTGGTGAAATCTATAACCTGTGGTTTTAGCAGACAGACTAAAACGCCACCGTCGTTCCTGTCGTCCACCCTGTCAAGTCCTGTGGCGTTTGTCCTGATTGTTGCCTACCAATAATTGCTATAGAAGGCGCCGACTCAGAGGTAGACTCAGATTAAGAAGAGCCCACCTGACTCTGTCCTCGGTGTATGATCCTTGTTTCGTCACGGATCTCTCTCTCTCTCTCTCTCTCTCATTTTCACTTCACATGCTGCCCCTGGGGTCAGTTATACCCGGGCAAAATATCTCTTTTTCCTGCCTATAAAGATGAAAGAATACAGATTATTCTAATGATATTAAACTCAGATTAGAGCAAAATTTTACATTTACAGCATTTGGCAGACGTCCTCATTTTGTCTCTCACTCTCTCTCTCTCTTTTTTGTCTATGTTTCTCTTCTGTCTATGACTCTTCTTCTCCCCTTCCTTTTTTTTGCTCTCCCTCTCCTTTTCTCTCTCTCTCTCTCTCTCTCTCTCTCCCTCTCTCTTTTTAGCCTCCAGTCTTTCATGTGTCACACTTTGAATGGATATAAAGGCCAGAAAAATCAGCTCTCATACTTTTTTACAAAGGTCAGCCTTGTCTGAAGCCTAGCATTCCCAGAATACACACACACACACACACACACACACACACACTTCTACAGGATGTGGGGATGTGGGCCGGTAACTGGAACTTGTTTTTTGTTTGTTTATTTTTTATATATTTAGTATCAGAATGATACAAAAAAAACACTGCAGTTGATGCAGGGGTGCCAATATTTTTGATCGCCGCCTCTGGTGAGGACAGGATAAGAGATTCAGAATGAAATAAAAATGAAAATAAAAATCCAGAGAAGGTTTAAGGACACAGACACGAAGCCATTTCATCCAGGTGACCTTTGACCTTGTTAATGTAACAGGTGGGCGTTTTGCAGGTGTGTGTGTGTGTGTGTGTTTAAAAGCTTCAGTACTTAAATGTATGACATTTAGCAGACACCCATATTCAGGGTGACTTCCTGCTGAGAAGTTGAGGGGTAAGGGCCTTGCTCAGGGGCCCGGCGGGTGTCTAGATTGGGTCTGAACCCTATGGATTGTTCACAGCAAACCATGCGTCTCTTCCCACATCTCTCACACACACATCCCGTTAGCGGCGGTGACATTCACCCGCTAGAGCAATCGGTGTCGCGGGGCTTCGTTCGATTATGCCAGCATTTCGACTTGTAATATTTCAGTGCATCCAGTACGTGGAAATCTGACTGGATAACGAGCACCAGGGAGCAAATTCTCGGTAACCTGGAGACTTCCATAATTCCTGTTTCTCTGAAATGGTTTCACTTCCTTATCATCGACGTGGTAAATTATTCAGGGTGATATTAAAAATGCCACGAGCCTCACAGAGGTAACGCCGCAGCAGGTGGAGGCTTAATTGCGACTGATGCGCGACATCGGATCATTTTCACGTGTCGTTGGTTTTTTGGCGAGCTGGAGCTAATTACGGCAAGTGTCACATCGACCGCCCGGCACGCTGATCAACAGCGTCCTCAGTCACCTCAGAAATATAGAGCTGGACTAAAGCCTAATCAACTTCCTCACACCTTCACCATACACACACACACACACACACACACACACATACACATACAAATCCGCCTGACTTTTTATTTGTGGGTTAAAAGAAGACAAAATCCCCAAAATTGCTTCTGTTTAGCTCTAAATTCTTGATCGAACACACACTCCATCCGTGATCCATAAGTGCGCTTATTTTAGGCAAAACAGTCGGCGTGTCACAGACAAACCGCGGTAAGTGGAAGATAAAATGCCTCCGTGTGGCAGTGCGACGGTTTTTAAATCGTAAAATCAGCAGCGGGTGGGGTAAAACCAGCGGCGGGTGGGGTAGTAGCGGGCGCTGCAGCGGAGAGCGGCGCAGCAGTGAAAGTAAATCCATAGAACAAATTGCTCTGGCGGGTTCCGGATGAGCCGCTGATTCTCCCGTATTGAACTTTTGTCCCATTCAGTGGCCACAGAGGGGAAAAGATACTGATCCTCTACAGGATCAATACAAGAGCAGGCTTCACTGAGCAACACACACACACACACACACAGCATCACTCCACATCAGCAGTTCCCAACAGGAGGGTCCCGACCCACAAGGGGGCCTCAGCGAGCTCTGTGGGGGGTCATGTCATATTTTGTAAAACAATCATATTGCATTAGCTAATTTTACCCATGATCCCCTGGTTGACCAAAAAAATGAACAAATTTGTAGTTCGTCCTCCACAAAAAATGAACGAGTGTCACTGATTCTCCTTCAGAAGCTGATAGTGATGAACCAGACATACTGTTGGTTCTCCCGGTTCCAATTGTTCTTCTGGTTCCGTTTGGTCTTTATGTTCTGTCTGTTCTTTTTGTGTTATTTGTTTTATTGTTGTTGTTGTTGTTTGTGAGTGTGCGGTGATGAGTGTGTGTCTGATTTAATGCGCTCCTGTAGACACGTCACTGTGTGTAATTTTCTATAAGATCATTAACATTAGCTGTGATGGGCGTCGCCTCACCGCACCAGAATTTACTAACAAAATTAATTTATTCAAGTTTTTAAGCTTTGAAAAAGAAGAAAAGGACTGAATGTGTGTGTGTGGGTGTGTGTGTTTCTCTCGCTCGCTGTCTTTCTCCCTCACACTCACTTTTTCCATCACTTTATCTTCATGAAGGCATCATTACCGTGAAGAGCGTGCATCAACCGTCAAATTAGCGCGTCCCGTTTCTAATGATCCGCCTCATGTGCCAAATAAAGCGTGCCCATTGGCTCATTATTGATCTTCATTTGCCCTGATTGGTGCCACTTGTGAGAATCAGAAAATCCTTTGGAAATGCACAGCGGGACTCTGAGGGCGAGAGAGAGAGAGAGAGAGAGAGAGAGAGACGGAGGGAGGGAGGGAGAGAGAGAGAGATGGAGAGAAAGTGGGAGAGAGACAGAGAGATAGAGAAAGGGAGAGAAAGTGACAGAGACAGAGAGAGAAAGAAAGTTAGAGAGAGAAAGAAGGAGAAACAGAAAGAGAAAGTGTGAGACAGAGATAGAGAGTGAGAGAGCGGGGCGGAGTCATGCTAACATCACGCTCTCTCTCTCTCATACTGATTTATCATCTGGTCTCGTCTTCCGGTCTTTTCTTTCTTTACATGTTTCCATCTTTCTTTAGATGGATTTTACAAATCCCGGCAGACGAGCAGGAGGCAGGAAGGGGGAAGGGGGAAGGGGGGAGCCCCCCACAAAGCGCTCGTCTCGTAACACACCCCTGGGACTGGTGTTTTAATTTAGCCCGACTTCACTGTAATAAAATTTTATATCAGTCTTTTATTAGGTGTTAATATTACACTCGCACTCTCTCCACTCCAGCTTTATCTAATTGCTTTCATTAACACCGCAGGAAGTGCTTTTGCTCGCTCTCTCGCTCTCCCGCTCGCTGGCGTAGACTAGACTCGCACGCGTGATGTCATCCGTATTTTCATTTCCAATCACAGGTAAAAAAAAATCATGCAGACTTTTATAGAAAAAATTGTAAATAAATAATCACATTTTGTATGATTTCTAAGTTCCTGGTTTTGTCATGTGATCCTTGTTTCCTGTAGGTTCCTGTCATGTGATTCCTGTCTGTGTGTCTTGTTCTCATTGGTTTGTTCATTTATCTGGCATGTCATCCTTACACACGTTCTAGTCTTTGTTTATCTGTACGTTCGGCGCATGACATCACACTTAGCCAGGTATTTGAATTTTGTTTTTCCAAATAAGACACACTGCCCCCTCATTGTGTGGAGAGGGATTTTATTCCACCACGCAGGTGTTCATCGTGACATGAGGTGACGTTATCCTTGTCCAGCACTGATCTGCCCTGATTGTTTGGCGTGTAGGGTGTAACCCTGTACCAATGTCCTTGAGACGTGTCAAGACTTTTTCCTTTTCTCTTTCTGCGACGTTTTTACTCAACCATAAAGGTCATCCTTTGGGGGCTGAAGTTCTCCGTAGTCTCCACCAACACATTCATCTTCCTCGACCTCCATTCATATCAGCCAAACACAACAAAGTCTTTCGTATTTGTCACCGTTCCTCTACGGACGTTTTTTTCTTTTCCTTCGCTAAAGTCAAGACTGAAGCGTGACAGAAAACTGCTCACATATATATGAAAGTCCACGGTCCCGTCCTTCTGGTCCACAGAAATCCGTCTATAGTGCGGTTCTTCAGCAATCACTGAGCGGTGTCTCCTGTCTCCTGTTTACCGTGTGCTCCTGATTGAAAAACACTTGTCTCATGCTGGCTGATTGGAGAGGCCGCCCCGAGAAGAGCACTCTAGAAAGGACAAGCTGGACTTTGGGTAAGTCGGGAGGGGGCGGGGGGGTTTGCTTAATTACTTTTGGCCAACGTCCTCCACGCCGTACCTTTTCCTCCATCTCCATGCGAGCCATTAGTCATCAGAGAAGTGCGTTATTAAGGCATTAGACGACTCGTTGCAGCCACTCTGGAAATTGTTGCCGGTACCGATGCAATTAAAGAATCCATTAGTATTATTAATAAGGACTTACATGTGCACCGGTGGACGCTGGTTTCATACATAATTACGTGGCCGCTATGAAACACACACACACGTGAACAGACATGGGATAGTCGTTGCCTTGGTCAATCCTGTTTCCCACTCATCAAACTCGCATATTTAATTCAGAGCCCTTATAAAATAAATACATATTTAAGCGATACATCAGGCAGCAGACAGTTTAATTACTGCCCTGATGAATTCTTAATGCCCCCTCTAACAGTATATACCAGCATTATTACTAATTCGCCTCAGACGAAGCGGTCAGGCATTTCAGTGTCGGTGAGCTTCTTTACGATTAACTGATTAGAGAATGTGATTCTGTGTGTTAACATGCATTTATGTGTGTGTGCGTGTGATATTATTATTAAGCAGCGTCTGTATCTTCACCCAAACCTGAAGCTTTGTCTCATGATTGAGTTTTGCAGTTTGGGATTTCATTCCTGATGCTCGAAAGAAGACCATGACTAAAGAACGGACAAGAGGGAAAAATTTAATTTCAGTGGCGTTACTCCTCTGATCTGATTCGCATTTTGAGCATCTTCACTTTTTTTTTCTCAAAAGAAAGAGAAAGTCGTCTATCTGAATAAGGATTTGACTCTCAACAACAAAAAGTCTTCCCGAAAGTGCCTCATCACTACTTCCACCCCCATAATCACCACCACCACTATCGGTATCACCGTCATTACTATTAGAACCACTATCATCACCTCCATCATCACTACCACCACCAACACCACTATTGGTATCACCTTCATCACTATAGCTATCAATGACACAAACATCACCATCACTACCACCATCACTACCACCATCACTGTTCTCACCATCACTACGGCCATCAACATCATCACCAGGGTGAAGCCATTTTGCGATAGTAGAAGTTGTCAAGTAGCGGCGCAGGTGATGGTGCAGGATGAGGACGCAGGCAGTCCGATTACCCCGCCTGCTTTATTAACTGTCTCCATATGAATGAGAGACAGACAGCGAGAGCGGAAAAATCATACAAACACAAAAACACACACAAAATGCTCTTCGAACAGACTTCTGTCCATTTCTGTTTCAAGTTGATTTTAAACTGGTACGTGACCAGACCTCCACTGAGCCAATAAACGCCTTCATGAGGAACCAGAGCTCAATAGTATCCCTACATAAATTAGACAAAACTACACAAACGATTCGATGGAACTGCCTCAAACGATTCGTCTGTTCGTTCCCAAAGGGAGGCTGATCTTTTCTTCAGTTCATCTAATCTACAGTAAAGACGAGGACATACCTAAATAAAGCAAAAATTTTAAAAGCTAATTGTTATATAAATACAAGCCACGCCCACAAGCGACGTCATCCAGTGAGGTCGTCGATTAGAGGGTTGGTGAGAATCCTGACAATCTCCGGACTCTAAAGCTGATGAATTTTTTAAGTAAACACATCACAGGATCTCTAACGGCTCTTTAGAAAGGTGAGTCGACTCCCAGACGAATCGAATCATTTGCACATTGACTTAGTTGAAAACAAACACATTAAACAGTGCATAACTGCTGGATGTTTGAAACGCTGATATCAAATTTTCTAAACACACACACACACACACACACACACACACACACACGTGAGTCACTCCACCTCCTATTAAGAGAAACAATCTAAATGTTAAGCAGCGCTGCACTTCAGCTCAGTAAAATTATTCCCGCTGTGCATTTGTAAAACTAACATTGTTCACACACACACACACACACACACACACAAATAATTGAAGCCTGAGTGCAATTTGGGTCTAATCACAGCGTCTGTAGGTTTTCCTCCATCAAGGCCAAGCAGAGAGGTCTATTTTAGATTAGCTTTTTGATGACAATATTTACACGTCATTAAAATCAAAGAGCGGCGAAAAAGCGGCAAGAAACGACGAAAGACCAGCAAAAGAGCGGTGAGAGACACACGAGAGAACAGCAAGACAGAAGGGAATAAGAGGTGAGAAAGCTACAAGCGAGAGAGCAGCGTGAGCGGTGAGAGAGGCAAGAAAGTGGTGAGAGAGCCGAAAGAGTGTTGACAAATGATGCTGCGCAGTGGATGCACTAAAAGAGCGACGAAAGAGCAGCGAGAGAGCATCAAAAGAGCAGTGAGAGAACAGCGAGAGAGCCATGAGAGAGCAGCGAGAGAGCAACGGGAGAGCAGCAAGAGAACAGTGAGAGAACAGCGAGAGAGCAGGGTGAGAACAGTAAGAGAACAGCGAGAGAGCAGCAAGTGAACAGGGTGAGAGCAGTAAGAGAGAAACGAGAGAACAGAGAGAGAGCACTGAGAGAGCACTGAGAGAACAGTGAGAGAACAGCGAGAGAGCACTGAGAAAACAGCGAGAGAACAGCGAGAGAGCACTGAGAGAACAGCGAGAGAGCACTGAGAAAACAGTGAGAGAGCACTGAGAAAACAGTGAGAGAACAGCGAGAGAGCACTGAGAGAACAGCGAGAGAGCACTGAGAAAACAGCGAGAGAACAGCGAGAGAGCACTGAGAGAACAGCGAGAGAGCACTGAGAAAACAGCGAGAGAACAGCGAGAGAGCACTGAGAGAGTCACGCACCTCAGGATAAATCACATGATCTGTTCTTCCTCGCATTATAGCAGCTTTATAAACAAACATTTTTACAGTATTTAAAATAATTTTGTTTCCTACTGTAATTTTTTTGTTTTTCCTCCCTCCCTTCCTCTCTCTCTCTCTCTCTCTCTCTTTCTCTCCCCAATAATGATTCTCTCTGATTACAGCTGCTTTTTCGCCGTCGGGTTTATCCTCCTCGTCTCCTGCTTTCCTGCGTTTTACTCGAACTCCTTCAGGTTTGAATGGTGTTGGAGTTTAACTGGTGGCCCTGTGCTGCTCTACATAAGTAACAAACAGAATCCGAGAGCAGTCGCAGGCCAGGACGTGTTTTTACCCGCAGTCTCACTTCACAACACAGTTTTCTGTATCTCTCCGTGTAATTGGTCGGACTGATCTGATGCGGCTGCAGCTCGTTTGGGTGCTCGTTAAGCCTGTAAGCTGCTTTCTTACACATTTTAACACCAACACATCTGAAAAAAAAACGGAAAAGTGAACGCTGGAACGAGGCGAGCGAAAGCAGCGTTATCGTCATGGAAACCAACTCCTCTTTTTTTTCAGGACAGCTAACGAGAGTCGGATCAAGCAGCAAACCTGACCAGCGTCAGTGTGGAGAGAAAGTCTTTAATCAGCTGACTAGCAGCTCCAGCTCATCTTCTTCTCCTCGAGTCTCCTTCACGCTTCATCCTGCGCCGCTTCAGTCTCTCAATCTCAGACCTTTCTGTTTCTCAGTACTTTTGTTTAAAGACTTTCGGAAAATAATAGTGAAAGCGAAGGAATGTCACCGTTCCACGAACCGGAAATCACTTCTCGCTAATACTTACAATGTAATCATTTCATGTTACCCGCTAGCTGTTGCATACAAAGTGTAACGTAAACTTTTGCAAAAGATGTGATTTGATAATGAGCTCTAATTGGCTCGTTTCGAATTCGAACCCTCCCACTTTTGTTGCCAGTGAATCAATATTGTTTTGATGTTTTTGGTCTCACGTAATTGGACCCTTTTTATCGATTCTTATTTCTCAGCTGGATGTGATGCCTTTTATTGTTTTACATTAGTATTACAGCTTTCATCTTTAAATCCGACTGATATTAATAAATTAATTACTGATAATAAACTTACATTCATTTCAGATTTGTTTATAAGTGTTGTTTATTTGATTATAAGCAAACCTTCGCACCTTTTCCCCGCTGAAGTGACGGAGCCCTGAACAATTCCTTTTTTCAAATAATATTAATGCACCTAAAATAATATAATATAATATAATCATAAAAAACGGGTCTGTGTGTTTTATCTATAATTTTTTTAATATCATTTATCTACCAGATGTTCCACCAAGGCAGCGCGAGTCTATGCTACAATCAGACGCTTTGATATTTTGATGTGATACTAACAGAGAGGAAATTACGATCCATTTATAAACACACACACACACACACACACGCACACACAAACATTCTCAGGTGTGTATGTATTTCATGTAAGACGTAGCCATGTTAACTCACTGCTGCCTGAACGGCTGATGCACACGCGAGTTTGAGCTTCAGCATTTGATTGGTCGATTTCTACCAAATTTCCCGGAGACATGTGTTTTTAATAGTCTACGGTTGCACTAAAAATGACGCTGAACCACGAATGGTGCTTTAAAACACATGTCAGTCAGATGCTTTCTGGTGCAGGCTTTGGTAACACATGTTTCTTGAGTTCCTTTGTCCTGTTGGAAGATCAAAAGCTGGGAGAAAACAATTTCCCTGGTCTTCCCCCAACTCTCGCTCATCTGAGGGAAGTATCTTCCAGTATCTAATTGCCTGAACACACCTGGTGTAGGTAATAAACGGTGGGTGGAGCAGGGAACGATGGAGAACGAGCAAGACAAAGAAACCTCAGGAACAACTTTAAGTTCCACAATCCTGATTTTGGGTGTTAAAGGTGCTCTGGAGTCCAGAATTTCTGCTGCCAGTCTCAAGATCTGGCAACATGAGACAAAAGATATTAAATGAAATGATTTTAAACTAGAAGACATTAAATGGCGGTCCATGCTGTGAATCCATCTCTCCCCCAGTCTGTTTTATTTTATTGTCTCTCCCTCATTTCTTCACGTTTCTTCTTGATGTCAACGAGAGGAAACTGCTCTGACAAAGCACCAAAAGATACTTATACCTCAGAGAGACAGGAGTAGAGAAAAAGTCTGCGCTCTTTTCTCTTCTAACCCCCTTCTTACCTGCAGCTTTCAGAAGCCCGGCGCCGACACACAGCCGTCCCCGACCCTCCTTCCCTTCCCCCCATCCTTAATGGACATGTTTGTTAAGAAATGAATAGCTCTTGCTTTCCATTAAGAGCAGCAAAAGAAACGGCGTTTCTGGACGTCTGCATAGCGGACAACGTACGGATCGAAGTTCAAACTCAGTAATGACTGTCTTCTCTAACATATGTCTTTTTTTCTTCCCTTCATCACAAAAGGTAATTAATTGTTTCTGGATTCTCCATAAACTCGGTTTAAAGGCCGAGACGATGATCGCCGTCTCCTGACCTCCAAGAGCTTCTCGTCAATGTGAACCTTTATTTTTGTCAGTGAAGATAAACACAGAATGCTTCAGACCTTCTTCCTACTTATTAAACATCACAAATTGTCAAAAAATGAAGCAAAAGTGAAGACGCTGAGATTTTTTTCTTTCGGATTCAGAAGCCACGTTTGTTCTTCTTGTACATAAAACGATAAACTGAAACTGTAACGTTTTTAACCCATTTGCTTGTCACGGTTCAAGAGGACGTAAGAGGGCAGAAAAAATAGCAACGCTATCAAGAGAATAGCCGCCCTCCAAACCACATACTACACAATTAAAGTACACACCATGTGCTCTAGCGTCTCTAGTGTAGGAATGTTACGCGGGTCAACGTCTCAAACGAAACACTGATCTTTTTCTTCAACAGTAATTTTAGTTGGTCAATCAAGTTGTTGCGCTCCAGCAACCCAGGTTCAACTCCGACTCTGGTCCTCCCGGTCCCCACTTTTCTCTATTTTCCTATTTCATCCCTCAAAAATTGCCCAAAAAATATTTTTTTAAAAAAACAAGAAGCAATACACTTCTTTTTTTTTTTTTTTTTTTTTTTTTTTTTACATCTAACATTGAGTCCATCGTGCAGCTGATTCGAAAGGTACCAAGGCAGGACACCTGAATCTACTGAATCACCTAAATCAACTCAATTAACTGAATCACCTAAATCAAGTGAATCACATGAATAACCTAAATCACCTAAATCACATAAATCAACTGAATCACCTAAATCACATAAATCCACCGAATCACCTAAATCAACTGCATCACCTAAATCAACTGCAAGATACAAGATATAATTTTAAGGAAACTCTCATTCTTTATTATTTAATATTTTTGTACATCATATAAAAAAAAACACACCACCATCTCATTTTTGGGTTCTAATCAATAAAAGTGAAGTCGGCCGAGTGTAAAATCCACACCAGCGCTTCCTCTTATGCATCAGTGGTATAATTATACACTTGTGATCGAGTGTGTTTGAGTGTGTTAAAGAGCGCGACTGCTTGTCTCATGCTCTGATTGGCTGAAAGGATTCCTGATCGTTCGCATATCGCACTTCATCGCTGTTTACGCAGCAAGAGTTCTCGCTCCTCCACTCGGGCTGTCTGGCGTTGCTGCTGCTAATCAGTGGACGCTCGTTTGGAGGTTGTCTGCAAGGAGAGGAGCGAAAACATTAGCGTGTAATGTGTGTGTTCTTTCACTTTCACTTGGGTTCGATCTCTGTACTCTGATTGGTCAGTAGGTGTTGTTTCGTTTTTTTTAACAGCAGGTTTTAGATGGTTTTTTTTCCCCCCTGCTGTCAGTTGCAGTGCTGCTTTGTCCATGTTTTAACCTTTTATTTCATCGTTTTTGACAATTTGTAGTTATTTTGCTGTATTAACTGTATGACGTTATCGTGTTATTACAGTGTAATAACCTGTCATTAAGGCAGGCGTTGCCCCTCAGCTGTCAATCATCTTAATTATTAGCATTAGGATGCTCACAGCCTGATGGATCTCTTTAATCGTCAAAAAACTTTCCTGCACATAAAGTGTGTAAACAGCGGAGGGAAAAAAAGATAAGAAAAGAAAAAAAAACAGCGTGGTCAATTCAGGATCTTTCTCTCTATTAAAATGATGTTTATTTTGTATTTAGGGCCATAAATGGGATTATTTAGCTTGTAACTATATGCTAATTATTTCAACTCTCAATCCGATAGACGAGAAAGTGTTTATAGAAATCTTATAAAGTGATTTAATTATTTTCCTCCGTTAATTAAAGCTGCTAGATTTATAATATATCATTTTTATTTATTTTATATGATTAATTAAATGCTGCAAATTCCTGCCCAAAAATCTTTACCTCTTGTCCCGTATTTCATACTTCCTTTCGTCTTCTCTCTCTCTCTCTCTCTCTCTCTCTCAGTGTGTCTCTCGCTTTCTCTCCAGCTGCTTTCTCACCGCACGCTTGTTAAATCAAGCCACAATTATCCGCTCTCAATTAGCAAATAGCGAGCGATTACAGCTGTGGCACGGTGAAAACACACATACACCACCACCACGGATCAGACACCAGAAAGCGTTGACCACCTCGTAATCCTCCCTGACAAGTCGTTAACAAATCTCAGGCTAATTAGCGGAATTACAGGGCTGCTGATTGGACATAGAAGCACAGAATCGGGAGAGACGATTCCTAATTCAAAATGGCGGAAAGCACGCGGCGACGCGGAGCTTAAAGTAACTTTAAATACTTCAGGATAAAAACATTCTGTTCGCACTGCTGTGAGATGGTATGTCATGTGACAATATCAACATGGCGGATGTTGTAAATCAGAATTTCTTATACACTCAAACATCAGGAAATTTAGTACAGAATTAAGATTTTCGGACGCAGCGTATTAATTCCCATTGCGCTAACATTAGCCTAGCACTTATACAGCTAATGACTTATGGGGTAGGATTTAGGGTTATGGGTTAGGGCTAGGACTTAGGGTTAGGGATTGGGGTTAGGGGTTAGGGGTTAGGGATATATTCCACATCAGGGTTGTGATGTCACATGTCACGTACGTGCTGTTCCTTCTTGTTTTCTAATCCAGGTGTTCTCGTACGGTGTGTATGAGAGACTGGAGCTCATTACAGTGTGATGCGGATTAAGGGGTTACGCCGGTTCGAGTCTAGACAAGTCTAATCTGCCGCTCTTTATTAAGAAAAGCGTCTGTTGATCTTCTGTTTTTTGTGTGTTTCTGGCTGACGGTCTTTAATAAGCACTGATAAAAATAGGGAAGATTTATGCACACTGGATCTGTTATGACGCGCCAGTGAAGATCTTTTATATGGAAATCGTAATAACGGCTACGAAACAATGTGATTCTTTTGTACGACTTTTATGTGTGTGTGTGTGTGTGTGTGTGTAATTCATTAAAGATGAATCTGCAACTGAAGCATGATGGGCCGCTTCCTATCCACTTTTCTTTACAAGCAAATGAGCCTGAGAAACGTTTTAATAAGCGATAAAGTCCAGCGATGATGTCGCTCATAAAGCAACGTTTAGAAAAGTTGTCCGAAAATCTGTGTTTAACTCGAGTTCATTTGTGCGGAAAATGGGCTGTTTTCCAGCAAACCGGAGGAATCGGTCAGGTGACGTGATGCGCGCTACGCTACAGATCGTTAATTAGATTGACGTTTCTTTGCAAGACATCTTTTAGAAAGCCGGCCATCATAAAACACACACACAAAAAGAAGCTTTAATAGACGGCATGTTTTTTTCTGTCGGTATTCACATTCGTCGCCATGCTAATGTTATGCGCAGCTCTGACGCTTTTTATTCAGCCAACATTTCTTAAGAACTTTCTCTGCCCACAAACAAGGTGCTGATTCGGTTTCCTTTTCACAGGTTCTCCTTTCAGGAGACGACGAATCGCCGCTTGGCCGTTTGAAAGCAGTCATTAAGGTCACCGCTGTTACTCAGCCGTGTTTTTTCTTTGCTCTGATTTCTGTCTTTTATGCACAGGAACGAGCAGAAGAACCGGCTGGAACATAACCTGTGTTAGATAGACACCATCCAGGCAAGACTGAGTTCCAACATGGAATCCATCATGCAGCTAAATCGACAGGTACCAAGGCAGGATATCTGAATCAACTGAATCATCTGAATCACCTGAATTACATAAATCAACTGAATCACCCGATTCCAATTAAACTCCAACATTTATTTCAAAATTAAATTAACCTTTTCTTAGCGTAGTGAATCGGTTAAACTCCTTGGTTGCCATTCCCCCACTTTCCCCTTTCGATATGCACATTTTTTTTAATTTATTGTTGTATTTTTTCCGGTGGTCCTGATGTCATCGGTTCCCACTTGAGTTTTGGTTGAAAGGCACAGCCCGGTTCTTAATAAGGTTTCCAGTTGGATTATCACTTTACAGCTAAAGAATGATTTAAATCATCACTGATATCGATCCAAACTTCTTGTAGTCTTACGAACGTGGAATTTTCCTCGGTTCAGTACAGATAGAATTCAGTCGATCTGGAACGATGGCGGTTTTCCGCCGGATAAATGTGGACATTTTAGGAAAGATTCTGATTAAAGCGCTCCTTTTTAATTAAAAGACTGGAATTTTCGAAAACGCTCCATTATTTCTTTAGTAAATAGTTCAATCAGAAATTTATTTTACATTTATTTATTTTAATTATTTTTCTTCTGCTGTTCGTCCGTCCGACTCGCCGGTGTGATTAGTTAGTCGGGTTAATATTCGAGAACAACATTAATTCTTGGTAATTAAATGGCAGTCGTGACCTGTCAAGACAACGAATGTCAGAGTGTCTTCCAGACTGCAAAGTTAATTAGACGTGAAGCGAGAGCAGACGTCTGTAAGGACACGGAGGATTTCCGATTTTAAAGTAGGAGTAACACCACGGCCTCGTTAACTGATAGAGGGACAGAGACAGAAAACAGCACCAGAGATGACAATTAATTTTTTTATATATATTTAAGTAAATACACTCCATTACGAAGCTGGTAGCTCAGCGAGTTTAGCCTCGATATTTACCAGATGGGTATGAGTTCTGGGTCAAGCCTGGTTCTTCTGCAAGCTGCTGACAGGAATGTGTATATAACGCCGTATGATGTTTATAACCACTTTATAAACATCCTCTGCAAGCTAAATCAGAATCCCTCATTACACTCATTCAAAATGGACGCCATTTAACATAAAAAAAGCAGTTACAGCGAACGTGTCAGAGATTTATCACTTCTCCAGATGTTAATGTATTTCCAGAAGCAAAAGATGAAGGAAAAAGAAAGATGGGGAAAAGTTTAACAAATGCGTCGGTTTGAACATCACATCACATCACATCACATTTGTAGAATAAAGGAAAAATAAGGATTTTTTTAAAGTTTAGGAAACAACATGGTGCCCAGCAAGCAAGTTAAAGTCGCTCTTTGCTCCAGCGTTCGGGTCTGTAAATGAGATTAAGAAAACAGGTTAAACTTCAGCTGACAGTGAAATGTATGTAAACTAGACGCTTTCCCAGCAACGGTTTAGTGACGGGCAGGGATTCGTTAAGCGGCGAGATTTCCTGCCAAACACTGTTACACTGTTCACTTACACGGACCACAGAAGAAGCGTCGAGCTCGAACATGTGTGAGACAGCTTTCCCAAAATCCCTCTCCCAAACGGAGCCGGATCCAGTCCCGGGCGGGAGAAACGTGTTGGAATTCTCGTTCCTGGTAATTACATGTGTAACTGATGCCATTAGCCTGAAGAGCAGAGCAGATTGTTACCAGAATGCTTCTGTCTGTCTGTGTGTGTGTGTGTGTGTGTGTGTGTGTGTGTGTGTGTGTGTGTTGTTGATGGAGCATGAGTGAGGAGAACAGGAACAAGACGTCACGCCGTTGCAGGTTTATAATGAGTAGCTGTGCTGCACAGATGTTAATTCATGAGTTCAGGGACAGTGAAGTGTGTTCACCTCCGATTGGGTGGTTATTAGTGTGTGTGTGTGTGTGTGTGTGTGTGTGAGTAATGAGTGTGCAAGAGTTCCACACTCCAAGAGCTTCCATCCAGGATTAGTCAAAGACAAGTTCAAAATATTACAGAAGATATCACTTTCTGTCTGTCTCTCTTCCGTTGTCTGTCTGTCTCTCTCTCGCCTGCTTTGTGTGTCTCTCTCTCTGTCCTTCTCTCTCTCTGTCAGTCACTCTCTCTCACCTTTTCTCTCTCTCTCTCTCTCTCTCTCTCTCTCACTTTCTCTCTATCTTTCTCTCTCTCTGTCCTCCCTTCTCTATCTCTCTCCCGCTTTCTGTCCATCTGTGTCTCTCTCTCCGTTTATCCTTCTGTCCATCTTTCTCTCTAGCTCTCTTTCTCTCTCTCTGTCCTTCCTTCTCTATCTCTCTCCCGCTTTCTGTCCATCTGTGTCTCTCTCTCCGTTTATCCTTCTGTCCATCTTTCTCTCTAGCTCTCTTTCTCTCTCTCTCTCTCTCTCTCTCTCTCTCTCTCTCTCTCTCTCCTGCAGTGTGGGTAGTTTTGGGATGGTTTCAGAGGATTCTGTATTTGAATGATGAAGGCAGAGCTTTTGTTAGTGGTATTTTAGTCATTTGCACTGTGACTTTTTTAATGCCTGCCTGAAAAGCAGATCTCAGCCTCATGTAACATGCATGGCGCAGTCATTAAAGACAAAACCGCAGCCTTTAAAGACTCCAGCTGGAGCCAGAAGCGCCGTAGAGAAAAAAAAAACAAAACACGCTTTCCCCTGGAAACAACGACTAGAAAGCATCATTGGTTGTTGTCGAGAATCTGGCAGATTTTTTTCTTCTTTCAGTTCCCGCCGAGTTTAAGTGAGCGTTTGAGTGGGATTAATCCGAGACACTGCTCCTCCACCCCGACTACCCACTCTAACCCCCGCTGAACCGGGTGGGGTTTGGGGTTTTATGGAGTCTCGTTTCTTCTCCCTTTCCGAAATCCTCTTATAATTAGGGTTAATGAACGTGTGTGTGTGTGTGTGTGTGTGTGTGTGTGTGGTCCGTCTCTGAGCACGGTGGCACCCCGAAAGTTTTTTCCAGGTTTTTTTCTGAACCACAGGCCTTCGGCAGCGGCGGTCTGACAATTACCCGTGTGATTACGCCGCATTAGTTTATTTTCCATATTGAAAATGAAAATAACTCCGGGGCTCTCGCGCCAGACGGCCAGCTGCAAATTGCATTACACACGTGTGCGTTTTCTCACCTCGGGTGTGTTGTCTGTTTCAAACCAGATTAAGACACGACGCCTGGATGGCGAAGCCGTCGTGATTTGTGTCTGTGTTTTTTGTTTTTTTTAAACACTGAGCGTTCCCCTGAAGTCTAATCCAATTCTGTCAGGTAATTAGGCGTCTTCTGGCCATCGACAGAAAGAGTGTGGACTCATCAACGCCCCGTGTTTTAGTGTCAGACATTTACATAACTATAAAACCTTCACAACAAAAGAGACAGACGTGCCGATTGCGACCCACCGCAAATAAACCCAATTCAATGTTACCGGAAGGCGTGAAGGCATGAAAGTGGATATGGAGGGTATCCAGATATTTATCCTCGGATTTCTACTTACTATCAACTTCCCCAATTTTTGTGTCCCCCCCCCCAAAAAAAAATGCTTTGTGGGCCCCAAAAATTGTGTGTACCCCAAAATAATTGTGGCCCTTCCAAAATAATCTGTTCCCTCTCCAAAAAAGGTCTCTGTGCCTTTCCAAAATTTTCTGTGAGCCCCCCCAAAAAATTCTCTGTGCCGCCGCTATAACTGAGACGTGAGCCTTTTAACCACATGCTCTTGACTCTGCTTTATTCCCCGTCTGGTTCCAGTGATGAGTCTAATAAACGTCTAATAAACAAAAAACTATTCTTTCTCTATTTTATTAATAAAATGTCTGGCAGGCAGATCTGACAGATCAAAGCGTCTTACATGTATCTCATTTTTTAACTAACTGAGCAGTTAAGGGTTCGGGGCCCTAACAGTGCTTAGGGGCCCTAACAGTGACAGTAATGCTGGAAATTGAACCCACAATCTGCCGATCAACAGTTCGAATCCTAACCCCCTTTACCAGTTGATGATAAAAATATGGAGGATGTAAATTAGGTAAAGAACAGAAACTGGAATTAGTTGTTAGCGTTTAATCATTAAACTGTTACTTGTTCAGACATTTTTCGCTCTAAACTGTAAACTTCCCTCTAATTGCTGTTTAGTAATAATTCTTTAAAAGTTCTCCTGGGATTCCGTTAAAAATTACAAAAATTTAATTTGTCTCCACGATGAAAAAATTACAGCCGGAGACCCCGAGGCGAAAGAAAGCTCGCTGCGGAAGAAAAACGTCTTCATTACGTGAATGCATAATGTCTCGCATAATGTGTTAAAGAAAATAATAAGAAAAGGAATGTTAATAATAAGTCCTTTTCTCTCCGTTATCCAGCGACTGCCGGCAGCGAGTCTGGACCCTGAACGGCGTTCCGGGGGAACCCATCAGTCTTCCTCTTAAATTAGCTTCATTTAAAAACAATGTTTAATAGTCTTCTTTTCCGGCTTATTCCCTAATTCAGGTTCACAGGGATCTGCTGGAGTCTATCCCAGCCGTCTCTGAAAGATCGAAAGACAGGAGGGAGACACCCTGGACAGGTCGCCAGTCCATCACAGGGCCACACACACACACACTCACTCTTATGGGCAATTTAGAATCACCAATCAATCTAACATACATGTTTTTGGACTGTGGGAGGAAACCGGAGAACCCGGAGTAAACACACACAAACAAGGGTGAAGGGGAACCGAACCCGGGATCTTCTTGCTGTGAAGCAACAGTGCTAAACACTAAGCCACCGTGCTGCTGCTTTATGTTTGAGTTTTATATTTCCTGTTTTTAGTCCTTGTTTTGTCCTGTGTCATGTGATCCTTGTTCCTCTCGTGTTCCTATTGGGTGGTCTTGTGTTCATAGTCTTTGTCGAGAACTTCGGTTTATCCCTGTACCGCTAGTTAGGTTTATGCTAGTCTAGTTCATGTTTGTTGTTCTGTTTATTGTTCACGTTTTTGCTAGTGTGCTAGGCTAAGTTAGGCCAAACTATGTCAAGTCACGTCCTGATTATGATTATGTTTATTGTTTTACACTATTGCAAATAAACTGCAGTTTGGGTTCTAAAATGCGACTCCATTCAGTGGATTCAGTACACCATGTAAGCCGGCAAGGGAAAATTTAACCCTCGGGTTTCCAGTGCAGGATGTCCTCCCAGACCCCAACGGATCAAGTCAGACGGCTTGACAGACAGGAAAGGGTTAACCTGTAAAAGAGAGGTGACCTTTTTCTTCTCCTTCTCCCTTTTTTTTCCTTTCTTTCTTTCTTTTTTTTATCAAGCCTCTCCAAAGGGACTCATCATATGTGAGGCTGGATGAACGGCGGAAGCAGAGCATTGTCCTTATCACCTCCTTGCAGAAAGTGATGGAGTAATAGGACTTTGTGAGTAGAAATGAAGCCCCGGTCTGATGCGGCCTGATTAAAAATTGACTCTGCCACATCAAAGAGGAGTTTGAAGGTGAACGCGATGATCACTTCCCCTCGCTGGGGGACCCATCGCCATTTTTTCTTTTTTTATTCAACCTTGAAAGATTGGGTCTGAATACGGGAATCTCCCAGGAGCCGTTCGGAGGAGACGCTGGCGGCTCGGCGGGGACAGAGAGATCACACGACGTCCTGCGTTTCTCCACGTTATTCAAATTATAAAATTAAATTTCCCGCTAATGACTGGCCGCGAACGGTTCGGGTTCAGTCGTGTGGAGAGAATCATCTTAGACAGGCCTAACTGGGGGTAAGTCGCATACCAGGAAGTTCTGTAAATCAGATACCGTTATCCAAAGTGACTGATTTTATTTATACAACTAAAGTAGTTGAGGGTTTAGGGGCCATGCTCAGGGGCCCCAACTGTGTGACCATGGTAGTGCTCGAATTTAAACCTACAATCTTCTGAACAACAGTCCAATACCCTAACCAAAAGGTTTTAAAAATGAACAAAAAAACACTGCTGAACGTCACATGTTTCTGTCTGCAAAAAATCAGTTAAAGTCTACAAACACACACACACAAATACACAAATACACACTTTTCAACCAGAAAGTACTGTTGTGTTACATTTACAAATACGACCAAACGAAAACAGAACTAGCTGGTTGGCAGAGTAATCCAGTGTCAATGAAACACACACCCACACACACACACACACACACACCCACACACACACTGTGTACTTTACTGAGGCATTATCAGTCCCTTCACCTCAAGGTGTGAGGTTTAAACAGTGTGTTTCCGATCAGACCTGTCGAAATGCGAGCTGTAAAGAAAAGCATGTCGTGAAAAGTGTCTCATGTTTACAAACGCAATTACGCATTTCTTGCACTTCCTCACTTCATCATGTGACAGTCGAAACCGTGCGGCGTGACGACTCGCTGAATTAAAATCCATTCAAAGTTTGTGCGGGTGAAGATTTGTCTAAGAGTCGCAATGAGAATTTTCACACCTATTAAAGCAGTGCACACACACACACACACACACACCATGATTCTGTGTCTATAACAGAGATAAAGTGAGTTGTTATGTGTTATGTTGTTATTTTTACAAAAAATAAATCTAACTTAACATATATTTTGTCACAATAAATTTTTTCGTAGCTTACGAACCATTTTGCCGTGGCGATAATAATATTTGAAAATAATTATTCGGCTCAACATTTTTCCAGTTAAAAAACAAAATAAATAATTCTACGGTTATAAAAGTTGTCATAAAAGAGTTTCATGTCATTTGATTGGTTGGTAATTTATTAGAAATTCGGGTTCTGAACTTCAGACACCCAACCACTAGTTAGCGTAGCGAACGCCACAGTGAACGTCGTAACATCCGCCCAGCATCCCGCGTGTCACTCGATAGCTAGTCAGACCTGCGCGTTAGTAAGTGGAGTCGTCTGATCTCCAAGGTAAACGCTGTACATTATACTTAATAAAACCGGTTTATTCCAGTACATCCTATTGGAGTGTTTTTATACAATATTCAGTATTTATACCTTTATTTCTTATTTAAAAACATGTAACAAAAAAATATGCTGTGTTTTTTGGGGATCCGGAACGTTTTAATGTCATTTCAATTCATTTCAATGGGAAAAACTGATTTGACATACGAGTAATTTGAGTTACGAGCTCCGTCAATCGAACCCATTAAACTCGTAAGTCACGGCGGCACCGCTGTATTTAAAAAATGAAGTCTTTATTATATAAATGAAGGACTATCAGTTTATCCGTAATAAAGAACCAAACATCTCATTATGATTTTACTTTATTCTCAGGTTCTCAGCTGGCTCGGATTCAGCGCTGCTCGACTCTAACCGTAGGGAACGGTGAGCGAGCGAGAGAAAGAGAGAGCGATGACTATCTCATGGAGCTCATCTCGCTATCTGATGCTCTGTAGCGGTGATATCCGGCTCTATGAGCCCTTTACTGTGCTGAGGGTAACAGCATTCCGAGTGGACTTCACTTCCCTTTCACTACCCCTCCTCCCACCAACCTCCCCTACATGCACTTTTAAAGACGGTTAACTCTGGCAGTACGGGCTATTAGAGCAGACTGTGCCGAAATTGCCTCTGACCTCTACCGCCACTCTGACGCATTTGACAAGAAAAAATAAATGATGGCTTGAAAGTTCATTTGGACCGTCCAAAAAAAAAAAAAGAAAGGAGAGTCGGAGAGCTGACTGAAAGCTCCATCAGAGAGTTCTGAGGAGCCCTGACGAGGCCCCGTGTGCATTCCCGTTTCCACGTGGCCTCCTCACAGCGTGGCCTGTTTAGCATCTGTGTCTCTGAGCATGTTTAAGGTTCATGAGGTGGTTCGCTGCAGACATCTTCATATGAATGAGGGGCGAGGACGGGTGCGAGGCTGCAGATAGTCCCGCTGAATGATGGGAGCTTAGTGAACCCTGCTCAAGCCCTTCCTGCATTCTGAACAACATATCAAATAAAATAAAAAAGAGTCGGGGCATTAGAGTCTGGCACGCTGGAGAAGTTAGTCTTGGCAGGAACCCAGGACTTAATAGTCGGGGATGTGTAGGTTATGAATAAGGTGCACTCGCACCGCCAGGAGAGCTGAAGGGGGCGGCGGTTTGCGCTGGCGGGATGCCTGACCACAACCTCTGCTAGCAAATCTCTCCTTCATCCACATGCTTTCCTCCCTGCTTACTCTCTTTCTCTCTCTCTATCGTTTTCTCAATCCCCCTTTCTCTGCTCTTTATGAGTGTTATGCTGATCAGCTGCAAAATTTCATCATCAGAACTCAGAATCAAGCAGAAAAAAATACTTCCTTTCCTTTTTTTTCTTTCCTTTATGAAGTTATCTTTTTGTCTGTCTGTCCATCAGTCTCTGTTAGTCTGTGTATGACTAACGACCATTTACCCTACTGTCCATCTGTCTTTCCGTCTCTGTCTGTCTATCAATCTATGGCTGGCTGACTGTCTAACCATCTTTCTGTGTGTCTGTCTATCCATTTGTCTGTCCATCAGCCTATGGCTGGCTGACTAGCTATGCATCTTTCTGTCCATCTGTCTGTCTATTAGTCTATCTATCTGTCTCTGTCTGTCTTTTTATTTATCAGTCTATTGTCAGTCTATTTGGCCATCTATCTGTCTGACTGACTGTCCATCTATCTTTCTGTCTGTCAGATCTGTCTGTTTATCAGTCTATAGCTAGCTGATTGTCTATCCACCTTTATGTCTGTCTGTCTGTCTGTCTCTGTCTGTCTATCAGTCTGTCTGCCTGTCTATCTATCAGTCTGTCTATCAGTCTATCGGTCCGTCTTTTTATCCATCAGTCTATATGTAGCCAGGCTGACTGGCTACCTATCCGTCTGGCTGCTTTTCCGGCTGCTTTTTCTGTCTGTCATTCTGTCTATCTATCATTAGATATATACATCTGGCCGGCCGTCTATGCATCTTTCTGTCTGTGTGTCTGTCTGTCTATTTTGTTTGCTTCCTTTGGTTTTTTTTTCTTTATCCCTTTGTTTAACCCGTGTGTCCTGTTTGCATCTATGTTTCTTTATTTCTTTCTATTCGCTTGTGACATTTTTTCTTCCCTCCTGCCGTCTTCTCGCTCTTCTCACCTGCCTCTCCATTCAGCTCTGCTCATCCGCAGCCTTTGGTTTAGTTTAATTAGCAGGCTTAGACTTGGGGCGGTTCTCCGGTTCTCTGCGGGGGATTAGAACCCGCTCTGTGTGTGTCGTCTGTGTGCTCTTTGTGCCTGAGGATCTTCAGGTGATGGTACATGAGTCTCTTTAATTACTGTGTGTTATGAAATACTCATTATGACGATCGCAGCTAATAATACATTTTTAATCAGGAACAAGAACCATCACATGTCTCACACGTCTCACACACGGGACAGACCGCTTACACCAACGCACCAGTCGTCCATAAAGGAAACTAATTATTAAATCGAGATACATTTTTAAACAATGTCCTTAAATAAAATCCTGAAGTCAGATTATTACTTCTTTTCTTAAACAGACCCCTGGAACTCCAGAAGATTTCTGAAGGATCATCAGAGCAGTGAGAGGAGCAGCACTAACCCACATCTGGAGACTATTTCATCGAGTGTGGAATGAAAACCATGACATCATTTCCTGTTTGTATACCATCTCAAAGACAGTAAACGTCATCACTTCCCCTCCTCTTCCTCTTCAGGACCTCGGCAGCTTTAAGGAATTCTCAAAAAAGAAAACGAGGAAGTGTCCTCAAAAGGAAATGAAAACATTCTCGACGGAAATCAAGGACTCGTCTGCACTTCCTGTCAAGAAATTTAACTTCCTTTTTAAATCACTTTACAAAAAAAATAATAAAATCACTTTCTGTCAGGGACTTTTTACATTTTTTTAGATGTCTGGAAGGACGTCTCACTTCCTTTCAAGGACACTTCACTTCCTGCTGAAGATTTTTGTGCTCTGTTTTTGGGGACTTTTTCGCATATTTTAAGTCTTCATGAGAACTTCAGCTGTTTTTTTTTCTTCTTCTCAAGATAATTTCACATTATTGAGAAAACACTTCATGGTTTTCGAGGACTCTTATTTTAAAGAACATTTAATACAAAAAAAGAACAAAAACAACTGTCAAAAAACGTTTGAGAAACCAAGGTACATGGTACACAATCCCACAATACACTCTGTCCATGGCCTTGTTTATCTTGGCTGTCTCTCACTCCAATCCTCCCTTCACTTCTACTCATCTGCTGCCCTCTGTTGGTCAGGAGCAAAATCCAGGCTCAAACCTGAAGCCCTTCTTTCGTTCCCCTCATCATTCGCCTGGACCCTGGAGTCTCCGGGCCACCATTTCAGTGTCTGAATTAAAGCTCATCTCATCTCTTTGATTAAATGCTGTGTTTACTTTATTACCTTCCGGATTGAATTGAAGGAATGAAGTGATAAACACTAAGAATGCCGATGAAAAGCTCATTACTGTAAATGTGCTCCGAGACGTCGTTTATCCCGGCCATCTTGACCAGAGCTTTGACAAGCATCGTATTACGGTGCATAACGGAGGATAAATGCGTTACTCTCCCTAGCTTTATTCATTTATTTATTTATTTATTTATTTTATATATTTTTTAAAAAAGTTTGAAAGGCAGACCTTCACAAATAGCCACCAAAAATGTTTCTGGCGTTCCCTTTCGTGGAATTCAATCATGTGTGTTGAGCAATTCATCATAATTTATATCAGGTAAGGATGTTATTATGAGGGTTGTAAGAGAAACGCTGTTTGTGTTGGGTTTGGACTTCCTTTTTCCTTTTATGGGCATGTTTCTCTTCCTGTTAAGTAAGCGTAGCTTTCTTTTGAGACGCTTGGACCCCGTCAGAAATCTCGTACTTCCATACTTTAGAGTAGGTGAAACTGAGTATGTGAGACGAGTAGGAGGAACAAAATATTTAGTATGCAAAATAGTTCCCGGATGATCTACTAAACCCGCCCAGATTTTGAAACTATTCCAGGATCCCGCGGGAGAGACGTTATTTAAGTAGCTTAATATAAGTGCCGCGAGAAACACAGTGTAGTTAAATTATCTGAATTTTTTTAATTCGCTCTGCTGTGATGTCTTGTCTCATCTTGTCTCATGTCAATATCAATATGGCGGTTCTATATACTCTACAGAACATCCTTTTTATAACAGTCAGGAGATACAGACTAACTGCAATCTAGTACATAAGTAGTTGTAAATTCGGACAGCGGCCAACGTCTTACTTCCTTTCCAGGACAGTTCACTTCCTGTTTAGTGATAATTGTTTTGTGAGGGACAGGGTCGTGTATCTGACGCGCTCTCGGATTAATGAAAAACATTGTGGGGTTTTTTTCCTCTCATGTTAAATTAATGTAAATTAAATAAGGAAAATACCTTTAGATCCTGTTTAATCTGAGTGGCATTTTAAAGCAACGACTGGACGGAATCGCTTCAGACATGCGACAGACATGACGTGAAGGTTAAGGATGTCTTTCAAAAATATAAATAATAACAAAAAACACAGATTTTTCCTGCTGCATTATTATTTAAGGAGGGAAAAGAAAAAAAGATTTACAAAAAAAAAAAATCTCTTTATAGAATCATGGAGGAGGGGGTAATGAAAAAAACCTTTTTTTTAATATCTGCATTTTATTACATGCATCTTAATCGATAAATCTTTTTATAATTACATTTTTATCGTATTAAAAATACTTATTTATTCATTTTTACTTCTTTCTATCTGAATAAAGTCACTTTTTTATTATTTTCTTTTTAATTTTCCTGGCATTAAATTGGTAGTGTGGGTAAATTATATATTATTTTATATATATAATATAAACTAATGTTAATTAATTTGTCATTAAAGTCATTTTATAATTTTGTATCATATACAAATTTGTAAAAAAATGAAATAAAAAAACGTTTTTTTGTGTACAAACAAGTAAAACTGTGTTGTTGAATAAAAATAGCTGCTGTTATTTATTCTGTTAATTTAATTGATTTATAAAATGTATTTTCTATAAAAGCTAAAAATAGTGTGAAGTGTCTTATATTTTACTGACTAATTATTTTCAAATATTACTAAAATGTCTTAAAGATTATAAAAAATAAATTCTTAAGTTTGAAACTTTTTTTTTGTTGTTTGTACTGATTTCTGCCACAGCAGGTGTCAAGAAACAAAACGTTACCCCGGGCAGGAAAGGGTTAAAGCGTTAGAGCATACCCCAAGGTGACACATGCTGTTATAAGCACATGAATACGAAGGTCGTCGCATAATGTTCACCCTCATTAGCAGTCATGAGCACCCTGTGGATGGGGGCGGAGCCAGGCTGAGAAACCCCTCCCACTAGGACAGAAACCTTTCATCACAGGGTGAAGGTGATCAGTGTGCAGAACTTTGTATCGTTTTGCGGCGATGCATCAATGCATATTTTCGTTTCTCTACGAGTCTTTTCTGTCCTCTCTGTAGCAGCGCTTGTAACCGCAGTCTCTATATTTAAATGTAAAATTTCTAGTGTTCCTACAGGTTCCTGAGAGACGAGCATGATAATAAGGGTAAATGTGCTTGCAGGCTATAATCAGTGGTGTTTACGATAGATCTTTTTCCCTCACCGGGATCCATCCTGCAATATTACAGTACGCTGGATAGATTTATATAAATATATGTTGAGAAATTGCATCACATGCACGCAATTTTCAGACTATGCCAGATTTTGTCGCATTTTACTTGCTACTCCTGATAAAATGGGTTTTTTTTGTATACGTCTTTTATAAGCCGCCTCGGAAAACAGTGTGTGCCACTCGATGCCGCAGTCTGATATTTACCTCGTCTGAACGACAATAAGAACTAAGAGAAATAAGTCAGAACAGCGAATCCCTCACCAGTGCCTTTACAGTCATACGGTCAGGGTTGAGCAGGAAGTGCCGGCGTCGCAAAATGGAATTTCCTATCGGGCGATCAAAATGCAGACGTGTCGCTGTCTATAATTCAGCCTCCACACCGCTGGATTGTTTAAAGGACTTTAAATTAAGAGAGGGAAACACATACACACACACATACACACACACACACACACAGAGGGAAAGAGATTGATAGGCAGGCAGAAAAGCAATTCCGCCATCAGAAATAGAGCCTAGAGTCGAGTGTCCGTCAGGAAAAAAAGCAGCTGGTCACGGTGGGTCAATCGTGACGGCGTGAGATTTGTGTGGCGGAACCAGTCGGGGTCAGATAATGAAAGACAAATCAACAAATCCCAGAAAACGCAGCAGAGCTCCCTGTGAGAGGCATGTGGAACAAATAAACAAAAATTACAGGCGCAGGCACCAATAATAGACTAATGACCGAAATGAATCAAACACATTTCAGTGCTCGTTAGATCTATTGTTGTCTCAATCATCACGCTTAATGTGTCCCAGTAGGTCATTTAAATCCAGGCTTTTGAGGCCTCTGGTGAATTCTAATGTACCTTTCATTTATTATCAAGTTGGGTGGTAAACAACATGCAACACACACACACACACACACAAGCATGCACGCACACGGCGCATTACCCAGTCCTTGTCTAATGGCCTTGAATTGCACTCTAAAGTTGGGTTTGGGCACGGTCACCGCGATTAGTGCCATATTAAAGCAATCAGTAGCCGTCGGTTCATATTTGAAAGATCTCTAAATGCATTATTTGGACATCTTTCAGCAGTGCTTCCACGTCAACGGCCAGGCAAATAAGATTCCCCAGCCAAAAGAAGTCTGCTTTCCATTGGTTTTCTGTTGCACAAGAACATGTGGTGTTTAATAAGCCCCAATTCTGCTCGGTTGGAGCCCCGAGGCTCCGTCTCCTCCGACGCTCAGCTCCGTTCCAGAAAGTTTATCAGAACCCGAGCTCCAATTCAGGGTGAATCATCAGGGTTTGACCTGCTCTTTTAGATGACTTCTACTATTCCCTTCCCTCAGATTTCCAGAGATGTGCGAGTGCACGTGTGATGAGCAAACGTTCTCTTGGCGTATCGTGTTTATTCCCGGCGCATCTTTCAGATGCCAAGCTATTTTAAGGTACGAGAACAGATGCTAAGGAGCTGTGCAGAGTTTTAACGATTATCCCACACATTGAAATAATCTGTCATTTCAATTACATCGCTGTCAGGTGGGCTGATGGCTCTTATGTTGGCTCCTTTTCTCCTCGGGTTGAAGTTTACTTCAAGACCGCCTGGAAATCTGACAGCAGCTTCAAAGCAACTCAGGAATAACCTAAAGGAGCGGTCGCATGTTCACAGTCATTTAATCATAATCCTTATACCACTTTTGAGATGGATGGATGGATGGATGGATGGATGGATGGATGGATAAATGGATGGATGGATGGATGGATGGATGGATAAGAAAGGTCTAAATTGAGACACATTTGGGTGTAGAAAATGAAATTTAAATGAGGAATTGGTTGTATAATTCAGATGAGATGGATAGACGGCATCAAATAGATTATATGGAAGAATAAAAGAATGGATAAATGAAATGAGTTGGATAAATGAATCTGGATGGATGGATAGAGGGAAATGTGTTGCATGGATGGATTAGGATAGATTGGATTTAATAAATGGATAATAGATAAATAAAATTGAATTGAATTGAAATAGTATGGGATATTTGTATGGGATGGACAGATCCAGTGAAATGGGTTACATGGATTAATTAAGATGGATTAAATTTGATGGATGGATGAATGGATGGGTGGATGGATGAATGGATGGATGAATGGATAGATAGAAAAGAAAAGTGGTCTGAGTTGAGACTTATTTAAACGGATAAACTGGAATTCATAGGGAGGAATGGATTTCATGATTTGGATGGGATGAATAGACTTTATGATGCATTGGGATGGATCAGATCTAATGAATGGATGGAATGCAATGAATAGATGTTCGATTCGGTTTGGGTAGATGACATGGACAGACTCCAGCATATTTGACCCATTTTATTCCATAATGTATTCAATTTAATTACCTCCATACTCTCGTTATGCGCCATCCAAACCCTGTAGTCTACAAGTTAAAGAAATTGTTATGATTACTAATTATAAACTGAACGAAGCTTATCGAGCGACGGTCTGCCTTGGCTTTAGTCCTGCCTCGTTCTGCTCGATGATAATATTTTGAAAGTGTAGACATTCCTTAGTCTGATTTTATAATTTACCAAATGAGCTCCAGCAGAAAATCTGTTTCATGTTAGCCAAATCGCTGGTGGTATCAGAACTGAATCTCTCTCTCTCTCTCTCTCTCTCTCTCTCTCTCTCTTTTCTTTCTCATCCTTTCTAGGACGAGTCTGTGTATGTGTAGACACACTGTACAGTCGAACCCATTGGGTTTTCCCCACAGGGATGTCGGGTTACAATCCTGTTTTTTCCTGTTTGGCAGCTGCTCACTAAACAGAACAGACGTTTTTGGGAATGTTCCTCAGCAGGCTCTCCTGATGTCTTGACTGTTTTCTAACCTTGAAAAACCTTTGGGCAAACAGAACCTTTACCGATTTAATACTTCAGTCTCTCTGGATCCCGATTTCCGAACATTAAAAAGCAATTGAACGCAGCAGATGATTAAAGTCCACTACATATCTATAAGACACTTCAAGGAATAATTGCATTACTGTTTACTTTTCCTTCCTCATCTCCATCCTAGCCTACAGGTGCACGTGTGTGCGTGTTCACGAGTGCTCTTCCCTGATGGATCTCTATCTCCTCTCTCACTTCAATAATAGAAAGAGCACTAAAGTGCAGGTGTATAAGCAGGGATGGGAACGCACGTGATCCATCAGAGGACAGAGCGTGTTATTTCACGGCGAAGGCGTACGCACTGCAGCCCACCTTAAACAACCTACACAATATAAAAAACGCCTAATGACATGCTGATGCATTTTTTTTTGGCTTCATTTTTCCCCGCCGTTATAAACCCGGTTGATATGTGGCCACCGTTTCTCAACAGACAGCAGAGCGGAAATTGACAAAATGACATTTTTATGAAGATGTGCTGAAATTCATACGGTCATATTGTCCTCATCTTTCAGGAATTTAAAATGCCTGAGGGTAAAAGCGCTGAACTATATATCGCTCAGGAATAACTGATTAACCTGTCCCTCATGAGGCGGAAGTCAAAGCATCAGTGCAATGCAGAAAATGTGGCGAGACAACAAACCCAAAATGCTACGATTTTGTCAAATAAAAATATTTACTATTACTGCATTTGGCAGACGTCCTTATTCAAAGTGACTTGGGGGTTAAGGATCTTGCTCAGGGGTCCAGCAGTGGCAAAATTGAACCCTGATCCACTGATGAGCAGTCCAACACCTTAACTTTATTCCCACAAAACAAATACTGATCCATTTACTGTCATGTGTAGATAAACATTTTACCACCTCATAACCTTCAGAGAACCTACTGGGTGTAGTTATACAACAGGAAATGGACATAAACAGTAGGTACTTAAGTTTCTAGAGTAAGGAGTACAAGGGCCCTTGTTCGTTGTAGGGTTTTGGACTTGTCGGAACTATGGAATCTGGGGCACGGGTACAATTTTTTTGTTTGTATAGTTGACTTGCATGGTAAACGACTGGGATAATAGATTCTTAAACAGATGGAACAATGGAAATACGTCTCGGTGCATAAATGGAGTTATTGTTTATATCTTTTGTGTTACCGCCAGGCTTTAAACATCTCCTAGCTATTTTGTCATTTTTTTGGCATCTTTTAACCCATTTATTTAATTTCATTTGGTAGTCAATCAGCTTTTCTATTTAAAGTATTTTGTGCAAATTGCACCTCAGCGAGCACCCGTGCTGTCACACGCTTTCAGCTCGTAATCTGCTTTCATTTTGGTTCGGATTTAACATCCTACGTTCACTGCTCTTGATATATGCAAATAATTTCAGGTAATGCACATCTCCAACTTGATAATGCTATAAATGGTTTCTGCAGCTGGTAAAAATACCCAGAATCTGGGATTTCTCTTTCAGGCAGCAAAGAAGCCCAGATGCCTCAGAGTAAATACCGGCTAAGCAACATTAGCAGGTGTAAACAGAGAGTTTGTCAAGGCTAAGTCTGGCGCCATGCTTAGGTAAATGTCATTTCATTTGAGAAGCCATCAGATTTAGTTGGGGCCGGCATCCGTATCGCTGTCTCGTCTCCTTGCCAGAGTTTTCGTCGCTCCTCTGGGAGAGCAGTGTGCATGATTGCAGGCCTGCCTTGTCAAAAATCTGCCTGGTGTTTCTATATTTCTTTGTGAAATGTCCTCCTCTGCTTGAATAATGCATGAGAACTGCTCTCATTACATTCTGTCTCGCTTTCTCTTCTTTCGTCTAGCTCTCTCTCCGTGTCGAAGTTGTCGGCGGTAGCCAGAACTCGGGCTGCGGTGGCCCATCATGGCTCCCAGAAGCTTCTTCTTCCCCTCCCATCAACGCCGCTGCCCACTGCTGACAAAACGGGCTTATTTGACTTCTCACCCTTTGGCACAGATGAATAATTCAGCTTGGCGCTGCCCGGCTGGGGAGGCGCAGGCAGGTTTGCATTTGACAGAGCGTGGACGGTGGATTGTGTGGAGGTGCTTTCCGCCTCCCACTCCGTTTCTCACTGAAGAACTTCAATCCAAATTCTTTTGAAGCCCCCGGTTCCTGCTAGACACACTCAGTACTCAGTGTCCTGCGGCCACAGTGTGTGTCTATGTCATACAATCAAAAAGGCACCAGACTCAGTAAAGTTTAATAACACAGAAGTCCTCTAATGCAGATATTGTCATACGGCTGGGTTTATTTCTCACAAACAGCGGGACACACAAGGACTTCTGGGTGATAAAAAAAAAAACTTTCCTAATTAAGCAGATCTAATGTTGATCTGCAATTATTTGTACTTGTTACTATTCTGTTTCTGAAATCCTTTTAATGGAAAGCTTGGGAAGAAGTAGCTCAGTGGGTAAGGTGTTGTGGTGGTAGATTGCTTAATTCCAAGCAACACCAAGCTGCCACTGACCAAGGCCCTTGACTGTGAAGTTGTACAAATGATAACTATAAGTTGGTCCTACTAAATGCAAGAAATGTTAATTCGAGTTTCTTCACAAACGTATCATGGCCAGTTCTTTTTCTCGAAAGGAAAGGACGCAGTAAAGACACACTTTCTATCGCACGTGACTTTTTTCACCTTTTCCGAGTTCTTTTTTTTTCGTGAGCCCGTGCTCTAATTTTCACCGGTCCTTGGCAGGCGAGTCTAGGCCTGCCTTATCTGTCTTGTTAAACACTGACAAAAGGCTGAATCCTTTTCTGTCTTTTCTCCAGCAGAGACAATAGCTGAAGTCGATAACCTAGTACTCCGGAATTAATTATCCAGCCCTTTAATTCAGGGCTGCTCTGATTAGCCCACAGTGGAAGGACATGGGAGCATTAGCATAATATTTTTGGCTATCTTTTTCTGGCTGGCTCTCTTGGACCCTGTCTCGTCCCCTCCTGGCTGCTCCTCAGGTACTCGTTGGTCCCAGGCTATGAATGTGATTTGAGGTGGAGGGGAGGGAAATGAGATTTTTCCTGGATGTGAAATGTATTAATGACAGTTTATTGCAGACGGGATAATTATGCATGGTTTTTATATATCATTTACCGCCGTGATAGGAGGAGGGATATGATGTGTTAATATAGACGTTTAGGTCCATTATGTGCTCAGCCAGTAATAAGCCCACCAACTAAGCTGCTGATTACATCGTCCAAAAATGTGTCAGTTTTGCCAAAGCCGGACATCTCCACCTGAGACAAGGAGGTATGGAGGACGAAGGTCCGCCTCTACGGCTGGCGGAGAACTCTGTAATGAATTACCTGTCATTTGAAATGACAGTAAAGTGGGGAGGAATTTGTCAAAACGGTCATGGCTTCTTTTTTCTCCCTTTTCTCTTCTGAGCTCGAGCCTGCCAAGCGTTAGGTTCGCTTCTTCCATCTTGGATTCTGTCACTTGTGTGTCCTCTTGTTCTCGATTGGCCAGTGAAGCCGAGCATCCAGGTTTGACCCACTGCCCTTTTTTACTGCTGTACATTGTGTAGGTGACACGGTGAATGTCACCGGACTATCCGATTATAAACGCCGCTCAATCAGCACACACCTAACCGGTGGCAGTGACGGATGGAACCTGAAGTGACCGCATACGGCAAGTTTAACACCAAAACTCAACATCAGAGGAGAATTCAGCTGATATCTGCATCCCGGCCTTTTAACCCCCCTGTCCTTGTGTCATGTTTTTATTGGTTAGTTTGGTCATGTTCCTTATTATTTTCAGGTGTCTCTCGTTTGGCGTCTGGTGTTTCCTCTTAGTCTTGTGTATTTATAGCCCTTGTGTTTCCCTTTGTCTTTTGTTGTGAATTTCGGTTGTGTGTCTGTACCACTGTCATGAGTCTGTTTGTTAAGCTGAGTCAAGTTAAGGTTTTTCTTGTCGAGTTCATGTTTGCTGTTAATGTTGTTAAGCTAAGTAGTCAAAATAAGATAAGATAAAATATGCTAATCTAAGACAGGTTAAGTCAAGACTTGTTTGGTTTATCTCTATTGATTTGTCACTTTGCTACCAGTACTTATATGACTCTTAATACTACTCATGAGGATGTGCTACGGTTTCACTGTATTATCCTGGCTAGGACTGCGGTAGCTCTGGAGTTCATCCAAAGAACCCAGAGGTCAAGGCAGAAACACGGCCATTTTGCTAACATCCTAAATCTTATCATACAATCTGTTCTTTACGTCTTACAGTCTATACAGGTCATGTGATACATGTGGAAACATGGTAATTCCAGGCGAAAGGGCAGATGCTAAACTTAGCATCATAGAAATTAGGTGTAAGCCTATTATCGGTTGGTAGCTGCACTGGCTACATGTACTGGATGAAAATGAAATACAGAAGATCACTGCGGGTGCTCGCGCCATTACCCGACTGTCTAATTCATGCGACTCATGAACCACATTACATGATCGATCTTCAGCTGACATTTTTGTTTCCTGGACGTTTGTTTATGCATAAATTTAGGCAATCTTTTTTTCCCTGCAGCTTCTTTTTAGGACTCTTCTGGGATGCATCATTGCCATCTCATCTCTTCTCACCTCACGGTCGGACAGAGAGAGTGAGACGTTCAGCGTTTTTAATGCACTGTGAAAGGTCAAGCCATAATCACTCCTCTTTAGCCTTGCTTTACCGTTTAATTGACTGTCTCCCACATAAAAATTCCCTAGTCCCCAGCTCTGATTATTACCACTAATGGATTCAGACCTGAACTCCTGAGATGCTAGCTTACTCTTTTTATTGAAAACTAAATTCTTTGAACTAAATTTCAACAACCCAGAAAAGCAAGCACATAACATGTCTGGAGCAGAATTTTTATCCTGTTTTTTCCATCTTGTGGTAATGTTTTTTATAGAGTAAAAGCGAGTTTGTTTTGCAGGCTTTGTCTGTGTACCAGCGTTAAGCGCACAAAAGGTTATTGTCCTCCCTGCAATGCTGGAAATATTTCCTCTCGCTCACCTCGGAGCAGGCGATTTCTATTCTTTCCCCCTCCTCAGCTTTTTGTTTGAAAGACAGTGAAAATGCCAGGCGAACAGCAGAGCAGAATGAAGTGTGTCATTTTTTGTCTCAGCAGGTGTGACACTCAGGGCCCCAGTGTGAGCTTGGAGCCATTGTCCTGGCACACATGGCCGCTCTTCGGGAGAATAGTGCCGTCCCTCCGGCCGCGTCAATCCCAAGACGAAGCAACACTTGCAACAAAAAGGTGAAAATGAGTGTAAATTGCAGTTATTTCTCCTTCCTTCCTTTGGCAATTTGAACACTTTTTCGTGTCCGCCGAAAGCCGCCGCCTTTCCAACAGGAATGTTATTTGCACAGTCTTGTCCCTGCACATCTTTCCGATTACTTGCAAATGGTGTTGCGCTGAAAAACCTGACCTTTGACCTTAACTGAAAGTTACGATTGGTGATGGTGTAAAAGGTTTTTCTCCTCTTCTTCTTGAACAGGGTTTCGTCGCTCTGCAGTCATTAGAGGGTTGATTTAATTTTTATTTTAACACATTTGTGTTTTCTTTAAAAATGTCCATATGGACATGAACGTAGCAAATACAAATGAAGTTGCACCTCTTTCGTCTTATGCGATTATCAGAAACGACGGCTGTGTGTTAAAACGCATTTTCATTAGTAGCGGATTAATTGTCCAGACTGACAGTTTGCACTTCTGGATTTTTATAACTAGTTTATGGTTTGAACAGAGTGCATCAGCCTGTTTGGGCTTCTATCACAACCTATTAAGCCTAAATTCACAGTGTAGGTCTGATTTTTTTCAGTGACCTGCTTAAATAATCCTTTAAAATTGATCCGTATCCGATATCTGCATTTACACTATGCACAGCAAAACAACCCGATGTGGACACACTGACCGGAAAAGGATGTAAAAATGTGCAATAATTAATGAACAGAATAGACGAAGATGAAATTATTATTTAAAATGTTGCTTTCGCTTTTCATATTTAAACGTTGGCAAATCGATGCTTTTTTTAGGCGAAGAACGGCCTAGAACCATGTGTGTGTGTGTGTGTGTGTGTGTGTGTGTGTGTTCCCGATCAGTCGCAGCATACAGAAAAAAAAAACTTTAACCATGGATTGCCTTTGCCTCTAATTTGAGTCTAGAACTTTTGTTACAAAATTAATAAATATTAAAATACACACATTATATTTCGCTGTTAGTGTCCACCTGAGGCGACGTCATACACCAGTGTCTCTTATTCAGTGATAACAGGAGAAAATCTAATCTGTCTGTTTACATCACACACTAATGCACGTATCCGATTTATTACCACATACCAATTAGGCCTGAATCCAATCTGAACATTTCGGAATCCATGTGGAAAGCTTTACACAGGACAAGCCTATCGTTTATTACAAAAACATAAAGTACACCAGATAAGATGCTTAACAACACAAGCACAAGCGTGATGGTCAGGGTGCACAAATTTTTGAGTGTTTAACATTAAGCACAACGGACACACCGTCGCAGGTGCAGCACAGTGAAGATGATCATATAGAGCCGCAGAAAATCATACAGAGTGATGATTGTGTTGTGATTTAAAGATTATGAAAAAAACGTTATTGCAACGTTATTGAAAAATGCGACAGCTGGGACCTGCATTCGGAAAAACACTTAAAACCCCAGCCATCAAACCGGGTCTTAAACTTCATTGTGTTTAATTGGTTTTAGTCGTCTATTTGGTCCAAATCTTGATAACAAGAAAAGAATCTTAAGTTATTGTTTTTTATTCTGTCTCAAAGTGTTTTTTTTTCTAAGTGTAGTGTTTCCTACTGAGTGGAATCTACAGAGTGTGACTGAATCACCCCCAAACATAGAGCTTGAGGTCCCCTTTAATCACTGCTGCCCCTCAGCCATTATAACTGTATTCACACATCTGGTTAAAAGATAAAATGCTAAACTACGCAAGGATGAACTAAAGAAAAAAAAATCAAATTGTTCTTCTGACATTTTTCTCCAAAAGGACAAATATGTCCCATCAATCTGCATGACCTTTTCCTGGAAGTACCACACCACAACATTTACAGCTTTCCTAATGAACGAATACAGAGTGAAAAGATGGTTAAACAATAATTATGCCGTTAAGCTAACATATACAATTAAATTACCGCCGCTTCTTGGTATGGCAGACATTCTGAACTGAGAGCGTTGACGTTATCTGATCATTTGCGGTGGACGATTCCGCGATTGTTTCACTGCATTACAGAAAACAAGACCGAGGCGCAGAGTCCGATCAGTAGACTCGTCTCCTTTTTCACCGCCTTCTGTCTGGCTCGCGGCTTTACGATTTAATGAAAGTCAGGGGTGAGTTCTGTTTCAACCCAAGTGAATTTGCAAACGCAATTTGGAGAGAAACGTCTCTGTTCGGCTTGTCGAAAGCTTAACTCCTCACTTTAGCCGAATTAGAGCCTCCATCAGGCCGGGGTCCTCAGGGACCGGGTAGGTGCTTAACACCCATGTCTTAAACAGAGGTGAAAGTCATAATTTATTAAGTATTGATCACTACAAATGACAGTAAGTGCTACAACATTTAGCGAGCAAATAACTGACAAATTGACAGACAATTTTCTTACATTTCAACTCTTTAATGGCTTAAGTACACAAGAAAAGAGTGTAAAAATATTAGCAGCTCTGGCGCTGGAGCAACAGAAATCCATCAAAGCTATTACACTTTCCACTTGACATTGGTAAATTACCTTAATGCCTTAAACGGCGGACGTTTCTGGCCATAATGACGCATTTGGTGAGTGTTTCTTACTTTTTGGACAAAAATTACATAGTTTTATTTGATTTTTTAAATGCAGCTTGTAATGGGAGATGCATTATGCATTGTGCAATGCTATTATGTACAGCGAGAAGAAAAGTACCTGAGCAAGGATCGGAGTAAATGTGCTTAATCTAGAACGACCTAATCTAATTTTGATCAACAATCGTCTTGTTCCGGGCTGTGAGGCGAATGTTAATATGACCTCATTAATCTATAAACTAGGCTCGCAGACCTGGAGTGGACGCAGCACGCCGGAATAAATAATGCATTATTTTCACCGGTCTGAGCCCTCTGTAGCACTCCCAGCTTTGGGGCAATTAAAAGGGGTTAGTATGTGTCAGATCGAGCGTGGGGATGAGGTCGACCGGTGATCAAGTTAGGTCTCTAAGGTGCATGGTTGCAAATATGTCATATTTGGACATGAAATTGTACTTTTTATTTCTTAGAATCTAATTTGTTCGTTGTCCCACAAGGTTCGACACTAGGCCCTTTACTGTTTATGCTACAAATTGGTAATCAGGTGAATATTCCAAGGGTAAAGGTTTAAGTTTAGTTCTTTCTTTAACTTTAATAGGCGTTATTATGGTCATGAATTTATGTTAAAGTAACCATATAACTCTGGGTAATAGTTAATGCTGCACAATATCGCAATGTGTGCATCTGCAGGAGACACATTACAGGATGTGCAGGCAAGGATTATAGTTGACTGCACCACAGTTAAGAACATGTGATTTGTGGATTAATTGCAAAGATAAACCTGAAAGAAAAGTGAAAGTTTATCATTTGTACATTGCTTTAAATTCTGTGTAAAAATTTAAAGTATTCAGGCACAAAAAAAACATCAGTTTGGTAGCTTACATTTAATTATTTCATTTCTGAATCTCCAGAAAAAACACAAAGCACTGATTATCTCATTCACATCTTTCTTACGTTATAAATATTTAAGTTATCAGGGACCAAAAATTATATTGCAATTTATATAGCAGAAAAATGCAATTGTGCAATTTCTGTTTTTTTTCCTGATATCGTGCAGCTTTGGTAACACACACAGAGCAGCTTGTGAGGTAAACAGCAGGTTTTAGGCTTCACTCCGACATTTAATAGAGAAAAGATTTATTTTATAAATCCTAAACTAAATTTTACACTTTAACCATCTGATGCTAATGTTACTATAAATACGTGTGTTTTTCCAGCTGGTTTGGGATGATGGTAACTTCCTTTTTTTGCAAAGCTGAAATTATTCAGTAATGTAAAAAACATCTAATTATCCTAAACGTATAAATAAATAAATAAAAAGACAAACCAAGTAAAGTAACACTTTCATTCCTTTTTTACAAATTATTTTTTCAGGTTATTAGCGTTTCATCATAGTTTAAATATAGAGAGGTTTATTATATAAATATTATTTGTTCATCTTAAACTGTTACATTTCTTTTGGTTGTTGTAATAAACATCTTTATTAAAATATTAATCTGGTACCTCCAGTAATTCAACCGTGCTTTATTACGCTTACGTCAGAAAATATCACAAAAAAATAATTAAAAAATTAATAAAATTCATTACCTGTATTTTTCAGCATCCACTGATTTTAGCTGTTATAATTTCGCACGTTTATAGGGTATAAATCATATTTTTCTGTCTCCTCTAGAGCTTTTTTTTACTCTAGACTTGTATAACACTCACTGTAATGGACATCATCGGTGACCAGGGTTCCATTCTGGAACGGGTCTTTCTGGTTCCATGTCTCTCTGTATTTCCTCTATTTTACCCCTTTGCCTATCAATAAAGGCAAAAAATTACCAAAAAATATCTTTAAAAAAAAGAGCGAGAGATTTAAGGGCCTTGCTTAGGGGCCCAGCGATGGTATTCATGGGAATCAAACCTACATTGTTCTGATCAGCAGTCCAACAACCTGAACTACAGAGCTAACACTTCACTTCGGAATAACATTAAAAAGAGCTCTGTAGTTAATTTTATTATGTATTTAAATAATGTATAAAAATCACCTCCAGCTAATTTCATCTCAAATGGCGAATATTGATTCATTTATCTTTACGATAAGCGCTTGCTGTCGTCCGTTCTCAGTCTGGAGCGTTGTTACGTTTTCTTCCGTTAATTTCTTTTCCTGTTAGGGGAAAAAAAAACTATAAATCAGACCTGCTAAACGGTCTCGGTACAGGACGCCGCCGCGAGCGTCTCTTTCGTTAGCTACATGACGTTAAGTTGCGGTGTGGCCTCCAGCCCTGCGGAGTGATGATAAAGATGGAGCAGAGGGACATGGTGCTCGGAGGTAATGTTTTAAATAATTGGATGATGGAAAGTTAGGCTGAGTTTGACAGGAAGTAGGTGAAGTGTGAGTGGGAAGAGGATAAATTTATGCTAGCTATATGCGAGTTTAAGGGTTCCACAGATATATACAGGAAATCTACAGGAAACAAACCTGGCAACTTGTACCTTAATGACGGATTACCGTCTGTTAAACCAAAGCGCCATCCCGTTCTTTATTCTGATTGGACACAAGAGTCAGTCTTCAAAGCAACAGATCTTACAAAGCTCCACATCTGCGTCCCTAAATGATCTTTCTTTCGAAAAAAAACAATCCCTCATCCACTACGGTAAAATTTCCGACATTCAGAATTGACTCTTTTTTTTTTAACTGTTTGACCATTTCGTAGTCTGTGTTGGCATGCGATATTACCGACAAATAATGAATCGACCTTACAGCTAAAAGGGGATATCAGTTTCAAAGGCCACCTTTATAATCAAATACAGTTATGATATAAGGAAAATTACACTTTTAAAACATATCTCTCAGCTATTGTTTAGTGGGCGTGTCCAAAAGTGGGGGCGGGGCCGTAGTTTTTAGGACCCCCTGATCTACATAATTGGTTTCCATCGTTTGGGCAACGTTTATGTAACTTTTATGGAATTTGTCTCCGGTGTCTCCAGTTTAGTGGTAAAGCTTCTCTAAAATATATATAAATATTGAAACATTCCACAGGTTAGAATAACGAACAAAACACTTTCAGAGGGCCAGGATGTTCCAAGGAAACCAACGGCTTCATCACACCATCGTGTCGGTCAATTATTTTCTCTCAGTTACATCATAAAAATCGCTAAAGTACCAAACTGCAGGTCTTCATTTCCTGTATCTTTTGGCGTCCACGGATTTTAGCTAATCTCAGATATAATAGGGTGCTTTATTTCGCGAGGCTCCGTGTTTGTTCGGGGTATAATTTAGCCACCGTAAGTGTCACAATTTGTGGCTTTTCCCTCTTTTCTCTCCACGGACCGTGCAGCTATATTAAGTGCTGCAGGCGCTGCATTGTGTTCTGCAGCACAGGACGAGATTTTTTTATTATCATTTTCAAAGCATCAAAGGTTTCCTCCTCCATCCGAGCTTAAAGAGATGAAAGTTTGCCTTTGTTCCATCGCCTTCACATTACTGGCCTGCATTAGAGTCCCTTTTATCCGTGAAATTACCTTTTAGATTTCTCACTGAAAGAGCAGTCCATGACACACTAGTTCCCTTTTACTGATATTGTATTATTGTATTAGTTTTTTCTAGCTTAGAGGATAGCTTTTAATATATTTTAGTGCTTTTTTGATTCCTCTATTTGTTTCTTTTTTATTTGGTCCACACACACTGATGCATTTCGATGGTTGCACGGGGCTTTGATTTCCTCGATATCGATGACAAACGCTGGCTTGTTTGTCTAACGTCCGAAAGCGAGTTTTGACATTTTGATAATGCGCTTTGCTTTTCTGTTTTGTTTATTCAAAATTTATTTTTATTTTGTTTTGATGTTCATAGTTAATAAATACAGTAGCTGTTGTGTACTTACGGTAAAAATATACTGCTACCAGTGGCAGCTGGTTAATAGGTGGCACTGGGGGAAGTTACTTACCATGTCAACAGTGAGTAAATTATATTAATAACAAATAAAAAAACTAATTTAGTCGTACTTTTTACTGTTAGTCAAATCAAAACTATATTTTGTTGATGTGTTCGTGTGTGTGTGTTTATATAGAGTTTTTTCATACTTTTTGCCTAATTTCTGCTCAGCTAAATTTGATGTGAGTTTTACCTTTTATTGTTTTCCCTTTGAGGTCAACATCAGTATTACAGTCTTCATCTCCGAATTCAACTAATATAAATGACTGAATGATTTGAATGATTATCTTGATGACTTTATTACTGATAAAAAACACATATTAGACTCAAATTTACTGATTCGTGATACATTTATTTGATTCTTTAACAGTCGACATTTTGTAAATTTTTAGCTACAGTTTGGTCATACAGATCAGGATCTTCTTTCCGTACACAAACACACACTGCCTTCTTGTCTTTCTGCTCTTTTAGCATCATTAAGGCGGCACTAAAAAAGCCCCGGTGTTCGAACCGGATCTAATTTCGGACAGGTTCTGTTTCTCCGGCATTCTTTTTCACCTGTACGTTTTTAGAAGCAGGTCTTAAACGGGATCCTCCAAGAATCTGAGTATGTCTGTTACAATCACTGCACTTTCCTCTTTATGACCAAACAAACCCATCCATCGCACCAGCGATCCGAGCAACCAAATCAACCAACCAACCAAGGACCATCCTTTCAACCTGAGATCCATCAAGTACAACTAATCAACCAACCATCTGTCCATCAACAATCAACCGACCATTAATTTATCTAACCACTTAGCCAACCACTGAACCAACAACCCATCCCAAACAATCAACCAACAAAATAATCCAACCATCAACCAACCAACCAACCAAACCAGTCATCCATCCATCCATCCATCGTTCTATCCATCCATCCTTCAACCCAAACAACCAATAAATGAATCAGCAGCTCAATTAGCCCAAAATCATCAGACCAGAAAATTGTGCGACCCATCAAATGCAAGCAAATCACTTGTGACTGATCCTAACCCTATTCTCAAAACTTTAGGTTGAGGGTGAAGGTAAGATGACGGTGAAGTTGAGAGGAGGGTGAATTTCAGGGTGACGATGATGGTGAAGGTGAGATTTGAGTAAGGGTGAAGGTAAGAGTGAAGGTTAGGGTGAAGGTGAGGTTGAGGGTGAGGGTGAGGGTTCTGCTTGAATTGATTTCCGATTATCACGAGTCTGATGTCTGATGTTTGATGTTTGCGATGTTGGTGGTTTGAACAGCTAGACGATCACATTAAAGCATTTATTTTACTTTAACCTCACTTGTTTGTGGTGTTTTGTTTCCTGCAGCATCACAGGGGTTCACAGGCTCATTAATGCAACCCATTTGAGTAACAAGTCATCAGAGCTTCCTTACACTCAAACCAACACATACACACACACACTCACATACCAGACCAGAGCTCGGTTATCCCTCCTCTTTTTTTTTTTACAGTTTAGTTTTTTTTCTCTGTAAGAGTGGAACATAAACAGGAAACTTTGTGTCGTTAATGTTATTCCAAATAGTTGAACGTGGAATCTGCGTTCGCCAAACGAAGTCAGCGGAGCGAGCGAGCGAGTCGTGCTCTTCATTTGCATGGAAAGTCATTTGTAATTCTGGACTTTGCCGTTCATGCGCAGTGATTTGAGACATTCAAAAACATCGTAGCTCATTTGAATAATAATGATCATAAAACATCGCCCACAGTGGCCCCCGCGCATACATCAAACGCTGTCTCGCCGTCGTAGTAAACAAGAAAACAATCATGGCAGGCCACTTAATTTATGGAAAGAAGTATTTTTCCGTTATGTCACCCTGCTTTTAATTGGCTCTGAAGGCAGCGCCTTTTCTTTTTCGCTCGTTGTTTATGATTGATTTAGTCTTTCATGGATAACATGCTTTTGGACAGCGATACTCAGACCTCCATTAACCCGCCGATGTCTCAGCCACTCGTCTATGACCGCATTTGCATTTCTCTTTTGCTTGAAAAGCAGCTAAGGCAACTTAGATGGCCTCATTTCAATAAGTACACCAGCGCACTCTCTTTTTACCCCCCCGACGCCTTTTCCCCCCTCTCCCTCTCCGTTCTCTTTCTTTCTTTCTTTCTGTCTTTCTTTCTTTCTTTCTCTCGCCCCGCCACTGATGAATCAAATCAATCCAGATTGCTTTGATGGCATCGTAATTGCCTGACATCAAAAATATTGGCACTTAAGAAGAGGAAAAGTCATCTGCCGTGCACTCGTTGCCTTTTTTGATGTCGAATAATATGTTTTGATGCATTTTACCGGTAAGCATGAAACACACTTAGTGCCCTCGTTCACCCGCATACACACACTATTACTTCCCAAATCCCTCTGGTGTTTAACGGTTTCACCTTATCTACGTGATCCGCAACTGATTTCCTCGTTTAATAACATTCTTAATAATAAATACAAACTGGAAAGAAACTGAAAAAAAAAGAGTCAGAGACGAGAACAGATACAGAAAAATGTTATTCGAAAAATTAACACAGTAATGAGAAAGTCATTAAGGTCGAGTTTAGACAATAAAAATGTTAATACAGTTTTAAAAAATTAGAAAACAAATTATACGGTCAAGAAATTAAAAACAAATTATGGTAAGAATTTTAAAAAAATTTAACAAAAAAATATTTTTTTAATGAGTTCAGATGAATCCGTGTTCGTTTAGTAATTACAGAACAATTAAATAACAATAAAAAACTCTCAAAATTTATTCAGAAAAAACAAATGGAAATGAAGAAGTTTTATAAAATTGTTGTTTTAAAAAATTATTAAAATTGAAAACATTTACCTAAAAAGAACTAATAAGAAATTTAATAATATAATAATAAAATTAATTTTAACTGTTTTAATTATTGTTTAATTAATGTTATGTAATAATGCGAGTTTAATCTTGAACTAAAATGAAAAATTTGCAGACTTTAATTATTCACTCGCTTCACCTTCGTTGGCTGAGTTTTTCATTTACTTCATAAAACCGAAATAAAAACTAGTTTGGATTCTTTTAAATGAGCAATAAATTTTCTGAAGTGTTTCTGGAGGCGGAATAAAAATCGAGGTACAAGTGGAAAGAAGTGAAACTGAGCATAACTCTGGTATCTGGTAAGCTTTTTTGCCCAGCACAACATTTCGAAACGTATTTCACACACACCGCAGAGCAACGCAGCTACCAGTTTGTGCCCGGTCCATGCTGTACGTGCGGCGGTGCGAGGCCTAGCGCTAAGACTTCAGACACGTCTCTCCGAGCTTATCAATCAGAGACAGGATGACAAGCAGAACCGCTTGTGCTCATCCACAGCGCAGTGAAACTCTCGGAATACATCAAATATCAACACCTCACACACTCGCATGCAAATCTGCATCTGCAATGCGAGCCGAACTGTTGTTAAAGCTGAAACGTTACAGCTGAGTGCAAAAAAGTTCCAATTTCACTCAGAGTTTATGTTAAATGTTGAATGAGGAACAATCCAAATGTAGCAAGAACAAAAAACAGACCTCAGTCACTGAACAGTGGATTCCGGAGACGGACATTAGATTCTTTAATCAAATTTAGGATCCATTCTGGATGAATCGTTTTGAATCTTTTGGAACTTTAATTTTCTGGCAACACTCATCATAAAAAAGATCTTTAGGATTTCACGTCTCCTTTTTTTGTGATTGTTGCAGGTTTAAATTACTAATTTATGGCAACTTTTCATAAAAAAGTGCTGCATCTTGTACATTAAGTATTTTGTTGCAATATAAATTGCTAATTTAGTATAAACAGTTTTAGTTAAGCTCCTTTTTGGTGAAGAATATCACGGAATCCATTTAGACGCTAATATTTACACAGTAACTGAAAGACATTAGCGTATTAGCACATCTTCAATGTAAGAAACAAGGAAGTGTATATTTGTTGATGTATTTGATACATTGTGGGCGGGGCTTTACAATGATTGGTTAAAAAAAAAAAAAGCCTGGTAATTGGCTAAAGCCAAACTGTGAGGCAGAATTTTGGAGGTTTGCATTGATTAGCTTTAAAAGCATAATTCTTTTATAGATTTGGTCGTCTTCTGTTGAGGTTCGACCTTGAAAGCGTCTTTCTCTCTCCAGTGTCTGCAACACGTACAAATACAAACGCAGTCTTTCTCTTGACGGAACGACTTGCAGCGATCCGCATTAAGCGATGTGCATTAATATTTAAGGAGATCATTTGCAAGATTGCTATAATTAGCGGCGCACGATCATGAATTCCGCTCAGATATCACGCTGAGGCACATCCGCTTCTCGGAATGAAAATGGAACCCGTCATTCCCGGTGAGGACATGCGTATATGATCGCAAGAATGTGGCAAACGGTTAAATGAGGTCTGATGTGAGAACATGGCCATGTCGGTGTGATTCTGGCTGAAGGTATTTACTGCAGGAAGTTCAGAAATATAGAAGTGTTTTAGGGGATGTGACCTGGTGCAAAGGGAGAAACACTGATGGCACAAAAAGCCAAAACTTTTAAGTGTGTGTGTTGAGATAAGTGACTATACATACACACAGAAACAAAATTTGCGCTAGAGGTGTTTTTCTCCCCAGTAATAAATATGTAAATGTAAATGATTCGTCCCAACCACCCGAAATATGACAAATTTCCAACATTATAACCATATTTTTGTTTTTAAAACGATCAAAACATAAAAAAAGTAAAACATTAAATAAATCATGCCACTAACCTGTTAGCAACAAATATAAAATGATCGCGGTTAAAGGCTACGTTGGTATCGTGGATCGTCTCTTTCGAAAAAGTTTTTGCTCACAGGAAAAATTAGCAAAATGTATAAAATCACTTCAGTCAGTTGTGCTTTGTTTTATGCCAAAAATACTTCGTATTCCGATGCAATTTTCTTTAAAAATGTCAGTTCCTATGGATGGAAGGCAGGGACGGTGGTGGTGGTGGTGGTGGTGTGGGGAGTTTGCATGCCAAGTTTCCACCATATGCACAACATACACACACCTTAATAAAGCAACGTCAATCTCTGTGCTTAATGTACAGACTACAATAACACACACACAGTAATGATTTCCAGTCCAGCGCACACAGCTGTGCTAACTGTCAAGACCTCCACTGTCCCTCAGTCTCCTGCTTTTCTCCCTGTAAGGTGCTCCTTTCATTAACGTGAAGTGCACACACACACACACACACACACTCAGAGAGGTTCTTGACAGCTAGGCATCCCGTTGAGCTGCACAAGACCTCAGACTTTGTCATCGCTGCTGCTTTTGTCATGTTCGTGCCCTCCACAGACACGGCAGTCACTCAGTCAGATCTCAGACAGAGAGAGAGAAGAAGAAGAAGAAGAAGGATAGGATACCTGAGAAGAAGTTGGCTGTATGGGCTGAGCACTAATGACCGTATTTATTTAACTGTGCTAGTAAGGTATAGCCTAGCCTGGCATATTTCGGTCTCACACACTATATCTATAATGCATTAATAGAAGGCGCTACACAGAACCTTAGAACTCGGGTTTTCTTTGTTCTCACTAGATACACTAAATTTAAAAAAAAAGGTGAAAGCTGAAGAACTGAGATTTTTGTAATTGCAGCATTTGTGCGGTGGCGGCAGCGACGACCACATCCTCCCAGAACTCTGTCTTTCCCGGGTCTCTTGCAGCTCTGCAGGCTTTACCACCGGTAATTATCATCTGCGCTTGTTAAATAAATCAGAATTGCGTTTGTTTGCTTAAGCTGCTAAAGCTTTATACACACACACACATCTTGCCCATCAGTCTGACAACCTTACTCAACACCTCAACGCTCGGCCCCCTTGCGGTCTGGTCAGTTCAGGGTTATTTGGGCCCGTCCTGATGACCGGGTGAGGCTAAACAGACTTTGCGGCGGTGGCGTTTACACGGAAAGGTTAAAATCCCTTTTATTAGTTTGCTGCAGAAAACCTATCAGATTCCTATCTCCTTGATAAGACAAATGCACACACCTCTCAAATATCCCTGACCTCCTTTGGCTCCTTGGGATCCTAATTAAATTGAATATAAGTGACAATGCAGAAAGTTTTTTTTTTATTGAAACGATATTAAAAGTTATTCTAAATGCATTCACTTTTCGATGCGAATCACACGCATCTGCATCTGATTGTGCGTCCAAGACTTGTGATAACTGAGGATTATTCCCGACGCCGTCACATTCATCAACGAGGCTCAATACTGGCTTCTTTTTTACCTTGTCTAATGCTGCCCCCCACTGCTGCCGTCCTGTACATTTATTATGTCATAATTACACCAGGTTCCTCAGGAAGCGTGCCTGGCTGGCAGAAGTGTGTGAGAGTGTGTGTGTGGGAGGTGGGTACTGCTTCGCATCAATTATCTTCACCTGTTAATACACTCTGTGTGAGGTAATAACCTCGGCGTAATAACAAATGGGCCAGTGCTCAGCTCTGGCAATTAAAATCAGCAGGGGGTCCCCCATTTTGATGGTCCTGATTGCGACATTCATCATAAGACACAATCGGCAGCACAGCAGGACTGCAGATGCCACCCCGATGGCTGGACTAACTAACCGACTGTCCTGCTGAAATAATTGTCTCTCCCCCCACCCCACCATCCACACAACAAAAGCCTGCAGCTGCAAGTTAGCTCATAGAGACAGATTTCTCAGGGAGACGCAGGAAGAGAAGAGAGAAAAAAAAATGGCTGATGCTGGTTATCGTCGTAGTTACCTGTAGTCTGAGCATTTCTAATTTGTGACACTAGCAAACTAAATAAACACACGTTATTCATAGTTTACATTAGTGGCAGCTGGTCAATACGTGACGCTGTGGCACCGCCCCCCCCCCCAACCACCCCCAGAGAGGAAAGCTTCTTCCCACATCAACAATAAGTCAAATTTGTAGGTCTGTAAACTTTTCAAAAGCATGTGATTTGACGATGAGCTCGAATTGGCTTGTTTTAAACCCTCAGACTTTTGTTGTTAGTAAATAAATATTGTAAATATATTTCTGGTCTCGTGTGATTGGACCGTGCTCAACGAGTCTCATTCCCTCTCGGCTGGATGTGAGTTAAGTTATGCCTTTTATTGTTTTTCGTTAATCTCCCTCTAAAGGTCAATATTAGTATAACAGTCTTCATCTCTTCATCTCGGAATGCACAACGTTAGAGACGCAGAGGAGACGCCGTCGTTATGTCGTCTCACAAAAGCCTTCCTGCTTGAGCCAGCTGGCCACGGTTACGAGCATGATTATATATTATCTCATTGTTTGTGTGCTAATGGTTTGTTTTACCACACGCGACACTGGAGCATGATTTCTTCTGTAATGAGCTGTGTGTCGTGGGTGTAGAAAACCACATCTACAAAAAAAGAGGACAAGGTAAAATGGCTTAAATAAAAGCGTTTTTTTGATTGAAAAAAAAACTAGTGCATTCTATATATATATATAAATAAACATACACACAGTATACACACACACATGTCTGATTTAATCAGATTGAGAAGAAGGTGCGTTCCTTTTTTCCTCCTTAAAGATTATTTGTGACCTGTAGCAAAAACAGGAAATGAGCTTTAGCGCTCGTGGAGCTGGTAATGACGCTGCGGTAAACCCCCCCCCCTCGAGTCCAAAGGACAAGGGAACAATTTAATATGTCTGGCATAAGCAATAAATGCCACTTTGATTAATTGCACGGAACATCATCATAAAGTGCGGCGGCCGAGCCTCTGAGGTGCATTAGGGTGGCCTGACTTTGCGAGGATGTTCACCTTCCTCATCATTAAGATCATTAATGTATGGGGGGTAATGTGAGGGGGTAAATAAGGGCCTGTGCATGCACCTTGGTGTCCTCGCTCGCTCACTCGCACCGTTAAAGTCTGGCAATAAGAAAGAGCTGCAGGAGCGCAATTTACGGCTCGGATACTAAATTGTCCTTGTTAATGCTCTTACGAATGGGGTGGGGTGGGGGGCTGTTAGAGAAGCAGCAGTCATAAAGTGAAAACACAAAAAGGGTTTTATTTCTTTTATACTCCAGTTTTTACCCAAAGACTAAGAGTTTCTTTAATTAATTAAAGAACCATGTGTACATTCTTATTTGTTAGTTGGTCATTTTTTATTATCACTCACGCTGGAGCAACAAGAAATATACACAAACCCACCAATCGACGTCATCCATTAATAAATAAAAAAAAAAGAATATAAATAAATAAAAAAAAAATGACTAATAAGGTTACAAGATTAAAGTCCAAATTTTCAACAATTTTGCCTTCAGTCTCATAATTTCGTCGACATTCTTGTAATTTCTCGTAATTTTCGACTTCATTCTTATCATTTTCGATTTTTTTAAAGTTTAAATTACAACTGGAGTTGAAATTACAAAGTAAAATTATTTTGAGAAAAAAAATTATTATATATAAAAAATGGATGTGGATGTGTTTGAACACGTCTCCCTCCTTTACTTTATTCTCCTAAATTTGACTCTATTCTCAAAATATTATAACTTCAATCTCGTCTCTCAAACTTTATTTACTCTTTTTGTAAACCTTCCAGGATTCGGCGTGTCTACCCCGAGAAAGTCATTGCTATGGAAACAATAATGTAGCCTATAGAACGACATAACCCTGTCACATGACGTGCAGCAGTGCAACATATCTAATCAGCACTTTCTGACCAATCAGCATGGCGGTGATCCTGGGATTTCTTTTTTTTTTCTTTATTAAATCATTTCAGGTGATGCCATTTCCATCCTTATTTCCTGCTCTTCCTCTTATCTCGGAGCGCTGAGCGATTTTCATAACCCTGAAGTGATTTCCTCCCCTTTTTCCCCTAATTTGCAATTTCATCTCCTTTTGTTTCGGGCTTTTTCCCATAAAGCCTCCCTGTGCCGCCATCCATCATGTGACTCGGTGTTGTCCCCGTGCCCCGTGGACATAATCATCATTTGTATTCTTTAATAAGTGCTTTTCTGCATATTGTGTTTATCATAAAGGTGTCAGCACCTAGTACGCCTCGCTGACGGTGTTTGGGCTGTGTTGGCACTGCTGTGTGTGTGTGTGTGTGTGTGTGTGTACAGGCCCCTCTGGGCCAGGCTGTCAGCTCTCTCTGATGGATAGGGGATAAAAGGAGTGTGTTGAGCTCTAGGGGATCAGGTCCAGGCCCAGGCTGTGGAGCAGGAGACGGGGCATCACTATGCCCGCTTAGGAAATATGTCAGTTATTGTCTCCACTGCCTGGGGGCACTTCTGATACCCAACAGTCAGAGAGACAAGCTTCAACCCAACTCTCCAGATCTTTCCCTCACTCTCGCTTTTTCTCTTCATCTCTCCTTTTTTTTTTCTTTTCCCTCATCAGCACCTAAAAATCTTACCCAAAAAATCCAGCTAAAACCAGAAAGTGACGCTAATTTCCTTCGTTACAGAAACGTTCAGGAATGTTAGCATCAGGACTGGAAACTCGTCTTACACATGAAGGATATTTTTTACTAACTTATTTAAAACTGAGGCAGAAGATTTCCTGTAACAATTCAAGGAAGTAAAAACCAAATCGGAGAATTGAACCAAATCAAGCAGCCAAATCGGAAAATTAGCGCTCTGAAACGTTTTAGAAATGTAGCGGAAACGTTTCAGAACATGAGTGCAGGGTTTGGTTAACTTCCTTGCACCGCTTTAAACACAAATTTATTTAATAAAATATATTATTTAATAATATATATAATATAATAATAAAATTTTATAATATTTCAAGCTGAAATATTTTTCTCATTTTGCTCGCAGTCATGACATCGACATGGGATGACATCCCACCCTAGGCCACACCCATAAAATGGAAATATTCACGCTAATCAGCAAACATTTCGAAAAATATTCTGTAATCCAATAATTCTGTTAAAATCAACACGACAGTAAAAATTTACCAGATATTTATTATCCTAGTCAGATTTTCCGGAGCCACGTCCTCACCTCATTATTCATTAATGTTAATGACATCAGCAAAAATGCTTCTCTATAGCCCCGCCCTCACAAACACACCGTTTTGGGTTCCTTAGTCAGCCAAGTCATTAGCGTTACACTGTTAGCACTGCTATATATTCATATATATAAATAGGCCACACCCCCAGACCAAGCCCACTGTGGGGTTAAAAGGCAAAAGTAATGGCACCCTTCTCCAATTGCTGGTGTCAAGTCATTTGTTGTTAATTTTGCATTCATGTCACATGACTTTTTTTTTTGCCACAGCTGATGTGTGTGTGTGTGTGTGTGTGTGTGAGAGAGAGAGAGAGAGAGATAAAGGCAGTGCTGAGCTGTATATACGCTGCCCTTTCCACACATATCAAGCCTCGAGCTGCGACACTCCATCAGCCATTACTGACAGCCACCAAATTGGAATCACAGACCCAGTGTAGGAAGATCTATCATCAACACACACACAGAGTGTAGCACACACACAAAGTGTAACACACACTTTATATATCCCCCTCTGTCTTACACAAATACACAGTTTCTTTTTCTCTCTCTCTAATACACACACACACACACACATACACACTTATAACATACATATGTACCCACACTTTCAGTCTCTCTCTCTCTCTCTCTCTCTCTCTTTGACAGTTGTGTTGGGTGGTGTTATTTCAGACGTGTGTGTTATAGTCGTGTTTTTAACACACAGATTAAAGATTTTGTCACAGAAAACATGATTTTAGTTGTTCATAAAGGAAATAACAGAATGTGAAAGTGTTCGTCGGCGTCTGACGGCTCATAAGGAATCTACAGTACCGACCAAACAATCAATCAACGACCCACAACCCGTAATCAACAACCCGCAATCAAACAACCTGCCACCCACAACCTCAACAACAAAACCGCACCCACACCCGCAATCAAACAACCTGCACCCACAACCCCATAAAAAACAAAAAACCCACAAAAGCAATCAAACCACCTGCAAACCCCACAACCCGCAATCAAACAACCTGCGACCCAACCCGCACAAACCCGCAATCAACACAAACAACCTGCAACCCACAACCCGCAATCAAACAACCTGCAACCCACAACCCGCAATCAAACAACCTGCGACCCACAACCCGCAATCAAACAACCTGCGACCCACAACCCGCAATCAAACAACCTGCGACCCACAACCCGCAATCAAACAACCTGCGATCCACACCCGCAACCCGCAATCAAACAACTTGCCACCCACAAAACCCCGCAATTAAAAAAACCTGCGCCCCCCACAACCCGCAATCAAACAACCTGCGACCCACAACCCGCAATCAAACAACCTGCCACCCACAACCCGTATCAACACCAACCAACCATCAAACAACCTGCGACCCACAACCCGCGTTTAAACAACCCACAATCCACATTCAACAACGTGTAAATCAACAACCCGTGAATACCCCACCCTGCCATCAAACAACCCAGATTTTTACTTTTTCAGTAATTTCACATTGATCTTAAAATTTACTGCTCTTTCAAGATTTTAGGTTTTCAGTGTGTGTCTTTCTGTCTCTCTCTCTCTCCTTCTCCATCTCTCTCTGTGTCTCTCTCCTCTCTCTCTCTCCGTCTCTCCCGCTGTCTCTCTCTCCTCCTGACACGAGTCACATGTCCAAATTCTGCTTCTATGGGATCAGTGCCAGATTACAAGGGAGTGTATTTTTATCCTCTGTACATTATCTTAAAAAGCTAAAAACATCAAAGAGAGAAACACACACACACACACACACACACACACACAAAGACAGAAAACCCTAATGTAATGCCTTCATCATAATCATCATTAGTTTGATTAAAATTAATAAAAATTAAACTTGAATGTTTATTTAAATATTTAATTGATATTTTAATCAAATAAATTAAATAATTTATTTTTTTAATAAATGAACTATTCAATGTAATTAAATATTTAAGTATATTTAATTATTTAATATATTAATAGATTATTTAAATACTTAATTTAATTAAATATTGAAATAAGATAATATTGCTTCAATTCTTATTTAAATTGCTAATTTAATTCAATATTTGATGGAATTATTTTCAGTTTTTTAAAATAAATTATTTATACATTTTAATTAAAAACTAAATTATTTAAATAGTTACTTTAAAGATGATGGTTTTCCTTCCTTCAAAAGCTGATTTAAATATTTAATTAAACTAAATGTAATTAGATAGCTAATTAAATATTAATAAAGTATTAAAATAATTAAATAAAATGATTAATGAAATATTTAAGTATTTAATAAAATGATGGAAAAATTAAAGTTAAAGATGTTTTTTCTCTTCTTTCTCTAAAGCTTGATTCTGACACAGACGAGAAACTTTAAATTAAATTAAACTGAAAGATAAAAAATATTTATCAATAAAATCATGGGTTTTTTTCAGGTTTCTGAAGATTTTTTTTCATCGCTTTTTCTCCTGCCAGAAAATAAACATGGAGCAGTTTAATGTCGGAAATGTTTTTGGTTTTTTATTAGTATTTTCTGATTTTCCTAAGCAACAACGTCACCTGATTAGCATCATATCGCTTTTGATTGGTTCAATGAAGTTAATGACATCACCAGAAATGTTTATCTGTAGCACCGCCCTCACATACACACCGTTTTGTGGTCAGTAGCATCATTAGCAATATTCTATAAGCAGAATAACTAATAAACCTACAGAAAAAAGGACTAAGAATTACACCCAAAGCTAAAAGTCCTAATATATTTTAAAAAATGATCAAATATTTTAAATAGTTTTTTAATTGTATTTTTAAATTATTTTATGCACTTTTGTAAATAAAGATTTTCAATGAATTTTTTCTGCTATAATTTAGTGAAACTAAAAAATTTTAAAAACCTACAGCAAAAATCTAAAAATGACCCAAAACAAAAGGTTGAGTTGATGGACCATCCTGACCTGTTAGGGTCTCGTTAGAACTTCCTGTGTGTGTGTGTGTGTGTGTGTGAGCAGAACCGAGAATCAATACAATCTCACTTACAGGCCCGGCTCCTGCCCCGTCCCGACCCTGACAGCGTGAAAGCGTGTGCTGGAGTGAACCTGCGCTGAATCTTATCCGTTATATTTATTTAATGGACTCACCCCAAGTGAATCTGTACAGAATCTGTCTCACGCCTGCAACCGGCTTCCTGAGACGTCACGTTACACGTCTGACCTTTGATGAGACACCTTTTCACTGACGCTTAAATTCCTCACCTGCACTTCTCGTCCTGTTGGAGGATCTGAGGAGCGACGCGAGTTCGGATGAGTGGAAAGATTAACAGAATGGACAGAAATATCCTGACTGAATGGACCACATTCATTAAGATCATGGGTTCAAATCCCAGCACCATTAAGCTGCCACTGATGGAGCCCTTAGCAATGACTCTCCTCAGTTAAAGTAGTGAAGGTCAGTCTGCATCGGGGCGCCTGCCGATGGACAGAAATGTAAATGAAATGTAATTAGCATCACTCTTTACGCTTTACGACGTTCCCCCTCATATTTATGACTTCCGAGGATCTCCGTGAGGAGAATATTAAAGCTACGAGTGTTTAGTTACAGCAGTAAAAGAAAACCTGGTTGTTTGTTTGCCGCTGACCGGAAAAAAGATCGAGTCTCTGCTCTTCTTTTTTTTAGCCGTGCTGTACTGTTAATATACGGCGGGCTGCTGCGCCGGGTGATAGCACTCGGTCTTATCCAGCTGTGATGTTCAGATTGCAGGTCTCCAGCTGTGCAGTCGCATCAAAATTCAGGCTTTGTAGTTGGGGAACGAGGAAGAGCACAAAGAGAGAGAGAAAGCGAAAGAGAGAGAGGAAAAGAGAGAGAGAAAAATAAAAGAGAGGGTGAAAAAGAGTGTGAGAGAGTAAAAGAGAGAGAGTGAAAGTAAGAGAAGGTAAGAGAGAGAAATAGCGCATGAGAGTAAAAGAAAAAAAATGTAAAAGAGAGAAAGAGAAAGACTGTGAGAGTGAAAAAGAGTGTGAGAGAGTAGGAAAGAGAGCAATAATGTGTGTGTATGTGTGTGTGTGTGTGAGAAAGAAAGAAGCGGGCAAGAGAGCGTAAAAGGGAGTGAGAGAGAGAGTGAGAGAAAAAGTAAGAAAGAGAGAATGTGAAAGAGACAGAGAGAGAGAAAGATAGAGAGAAGGGAGGAGAGAAACGTTGGTAATCCTTCAGTGTTCTGGAATGAACCGGGGGTCTGAGCAGAGCAGGGAAGGTGTAGAGAACTGGATCTTTGGAGTGGATCATTGGAAAGATATCGGTTGTGATCTCTACGATGAGATCTACAGCATGGCTACCATTAATTCTTCATCGAGTGTCTGCGACTCGCAACGGTGCCGAAAAGCTTCAACACATCCGGTGTGGAAATTAAACCCCTTTTCGAGCAGGACGCGGTATACAAGTGCTTACCGCTGACCTCGGGTCCTCCGGGACTCGCCTCAGTCGATCCTCAGTCTTACACACTGCTCTCAGAGACAAACACTCACCCACCGGCTACACTTAACCTCCTTTACACCACCCAACAAATCCCTTCATTTCCAGCACAGGCTAATGAGGGAAATCAGCGCTCGGATAGTCGCATTATTTATACACATTTGCACATGACTGGAAGAATCTGAAACGATCCCAAGTATAAATGTTATAATATTTCCGGCTGACCAGCTCATGCAAATACCACGTCGTTCGATTTTTAAGAAACAATAAAGCCGATTCGTCAAATAAGAGATTGAATTCTGGAACCCTGGGGACCTGCCCACGTTAATAATCACTGCAAGCCAAATAATTAATGCCGCAGAAGAGAAGAGCTGCGATACCGGGCCTTCGTCTCTCTCTCGGGTACTGCAGTCATGTGCGGTTTGGCCACCGATATGTCCACGTTACAGAGAAACCTTATAGAGGTGTTAATTAATCCTAACAACTCCACTAATTTAGCCTAAATTACTCCGGCTAATTACAGACAGCCACCAGTTTGAGTCTTTTCCCTAGAGCAAACCATCAAAGGGCACGACGGAGAACGGCGGGGATATGAATTTAATCAGGAATCCGCCAATTTGCGCTGAGGTTTTAGTGCCTTTTAGCAAGGAGAAAGCGTCAGGGTTCGAGCTTTGATAAAGAGCTGCGATGATGACGGGCCGTAATTGCGCGCATAATTGCGAATAAACAGAACACAGCATTGATTTATGCAGCGCGGAATCGTCTGCGATGTAGAAGAGCGGAGTCGGCGCAAAACGGCGCATTATCATCACTTAGAACGTTTCTGCGGACCAGAGAAAGCGCCAAATTATGGCATAATTACGGGGAGTCTTTATGTACAGACAATTTTGTTTATTGCTCTTCGGTGTAACGTTCTGCTTTTACGTTTCGTTAACGTTCCAAAGCTGAATGGGGTTCTCTCTGGCTTTAACTTTTCTTCTCCTAATCTGATCTCCGTCACGTTTATCTTGTGCGATTGCTAAAATAAGCATGCGATGGTCAGACATGGCACAAAACCCGCCCTGAGATTTACTAGTGGCTTAAACGGGAGAACGGGATCACGCCATGCTGATCATTTCACACCACTCGAATCGTCTGCTGAGAAAATTCCTTCTGCATCTGGTTTTCATAGTCTCATTAATGTCGCCTTCTAGTCAATTACTCTCTCACAATACGACGAGTTCTCTCACGTCCCGGAGACATTAGGAACAGGTGGCATCGCCGGTTGAATAGTGAGCGATATTCGCATGTGACCTTGGTCGTCCTGGCTTCGTGTTCCCTGGACGCTTTTTTTTTCATCCGTATCGGCGAGGAATGTGTATTCAGTTAAAGAAAAAAATATTTCATTAATTCGGTGTGAAAGCGTTTCGGCTGCATGCGCCATTAACCCGCATGCTCGGTTAACACCACGCATGGCGGCAGAGGCAGCACCAGAACAACTTTTTAGGAGTTTAATAATGATTATGATGATGCAGAAGCCAGAGTTTGTTTATCTGCAAGATCAGAATGGGAAAAAAAGGGAGAGGAAGAAGAGGAGGAGAGGAAGATAAAGGAAATGGCATGTGATGAAAGCACCCCGGCAGTGGGAAGCCATTAGCCCCTTGGCTGGGTTGATGAGCCGCTTGGCTTATTAAGAGAGTCATTTCGGCGTGGTTATGTCCAGCCTGCAGTTCAGTGTGTGGCTAATCAGTGGTGCTGCTGTGGCCGCAGCCGAACTGTGACTCTGCTAATGAGCCCGTCGCTGACTCCATCGCGTGGTTCCTCACTTCTACACCCGCGCTGGGAGAAGCATCTGTACAGGATCTTCTTACGGTATAGATCAATTATATCAGCACTATCATCATTAAGCTGGAATGTAGATTCTCTGGATCTAACACCGTGTGTTTCCCTAAGCAAACTCGCCAACTAAAAAGCCAATTAGCTACTTTTTTTTCTCAAAAAATGTCTGGAAAAAGACTTCACAAGCCATAACACAGAATCACCATACCAATCAAAATCACAGGGATTCGCAAGATGCTATCCAGTGACTTAGTGGTTAGCACTGTTGCATGTTCTCCCTGTGCTTGTGTGGGTTCTCTGGTTTCCTCCCACAGTCCAAAAACATGTATGTTAGATTGATTGGTGCCCATAGGAGTGAGTGTGAGTGTGAGTGTGTGGCCCTGTGATGGACTGGTGACCTGTCCAGGGTGTCCCTCTCCTGTCTTTCACCCTTTCAGAGACGGCTGGGATAGACTCTGTGACCCCGAATTAGGGAATAAGCAGGTATAGTTGATGAATGAATGAATGAATGAATGAATAAATATTTTGGACATGTTTGTCTTTATTGAGCGATTAGGACACTATGTGAATTATGAGAGTGTGAGGAAAAAAGAAGGGAGGTGGGATCGGAAACCGGGCTCCGAACTCAGGATTCCTGGAGCGCAATAGCGTCATATGTCAACGTGTTACCAAACGGCTGCCACTTACGTTCATATCTCCGGCATTTTATCCCGAGCGATTTACTTTGGTCTTATTTTTAATCCAACTGTGTAGTTAAGGGTTAAGGGCCTTTCTCAGGGGCCCAGCAGTAGCAGCTGGGACTTGAATCCACAATTATCTTATTATATAATTTTAATAGTGCCCCCTGGTGGCTCGGAGGTTCCCAGGCACAGCTTTCAGCTTAGAAAGGGCTAAAAGCTTCTCGTTGATCTTTTGAAGTCATCTTGACTAGCAGGACCAATTAGCAGTTTGTTAGCCAGCATTAGCAAAGCTGAAAATGCTTTTAAAATAGAAGTATCCTTTCATTAAATCGAAATCTATACGAAAGCCCACTTACAGCCCGTCTCTTTTAACTACAGTGGGGTTTTTTTCTTAAAGATGGTCTTTTATCCTTAGCGATGGAGAAAATAAGCATAACCACTCCAGAGCCGGAGGTGCATTTACTTACAGCGGCACAGCAGATGGGTCACATGAACCGTACGGCGGAGAACAAAAACAAATCAAACAATACACAAAAAGCACTTGAGTGCAAAACAGCATCGCGGCGCGCGCTCTCGGCTCAGCTCTTCTCCTGGGATCCGGTGAATGAAACCCGGCCTTCTCGAGACCGCCACAGATGGTTTCAGAGCCACCATGTGAGCGCCTGCAGGCCTCCGCCATCGAAATGTCCTCTGCAGCGTCTCAAACGTTAAGTATGTCGTCCTCTTAGAGACAGATGCACTCGATGTGCGTGATGACGAGAGCGATCGCTTGATCTTAAGAGATTTTTCCACTTCTTTTTATAGAATAAAATCATTTACTAGGACGTGAATATGGAGGGAAAGGCGAGGATCAAAGCCCATACCGGAGCGGTGTTTTCGGATAGATTTCAGCTTTCTGTTTATCTGGAAAGCATTTTTTTTTTTATTTATTGCTTTCCTTTGAAATCGACAGAGAATAATAGTTGCCCTGAAGATGGATAAATAAAAAAAGAGGCGAGACGGATGAAAGTGGATAGAAAGATGCTCTTTTCAAAGCTTTTGAACGGACTGCAGGGCTGGACCAAGCCTTTAGGGGGCGCCCCTTAACAGAATTTTATTTGGTACAGCCAACATGACTGACTATCATCAATCCTTGATTATTTGCACACCATAAATTTAACACACACATTATGCTTCAGCGGAAAAAACAGTTCAGGTTCTCCAAAGGTTCCTCAAGCTTTTCTTAGAGGTTTTTTTTTGTAGACCAAAAATAGGTAAAGATTTCTATTTATTTCTAATATTTCTATCAAGTGAATATTTTTGCAGCGGATTCTTTTCACATCCAGACAGACGTGTCAGAAGAAGCAGGGATCAGAATCCAAATACTCAACATCATCATCTCAGGAGGTTAAAACCTTCATCCAGAACTGCTCGAATTTACAAAATCACATATAAAAAAAGACAATTAATCCTTTTCTCCTCTCTCTCTTTCTCTCACTCTCATTTTTACTTCCTTCTTTCTCTCTCTCTCTCTTTCTCACTTCTCCCACTCTGTTTTTTGCTCTCTCTTCTCCCTCTTTCTCTTTTGCTCTCACCCTCTCTCTCTCTCTCTCTCTCTCTCTCTGTCTCTCCCTCTCTGTCTATCTCCCCCTGCCTCTCTTTCTCTCTCTCTCTCTCTCTCTCTCTCTCTCTCTGTATACCTCTCTTTTCTCTTTCTTTTCTCTCTCTCTCTCTCTCTCTCTCTCTACACGGTGCTACAGTACGACAGAAAATAAACTAATATTTGCTGACATTTTCAGGGCGCATTAACAGGAACAGCGCTGCTTAAACGCCGTTACAGAAACTCTATATTAACATACATCATCGTTTATAAAGATATGCAAATGAGCTGCCATAATTAAAGCAAAAACTGTAATCTTTTCGTTGAGTTCCCAGGCAACGCTGTCAGGAGGGAATTAGCCAAACACCAGCGCTGGAGTTACACTTCCATTTTAAACCCGCTCTGTTAATGGAAGGCGCATTAATTACGCGCTTAACTGTTTAACCTGCTTATTTTTATTACCAAACTAAAATATAGAAAAATGCGACGGTTCTGCTAACGGAGCTGCAGCCATCGATGATTTCTGGACTAACGGCCAAGAGTAAACGAACGAGCTGTCAGTCATTAGCGCATGATAGAGCTGGGAGAATGGAAGCGTGTCAGACACTCACTCACACACACACTCACACACACACACACACACCTCGCCCCTCTGTGCAAGTCACTCAAGAGCCTTCAAACCTGCTCATAGTGTGCTTTCTTCAATTTACTGTCATCTGGACTGATACTGCTCACAGCTGAGCCCCTCTCTTAATCTCTCTCTCTCTCTCTCTGTTTCTCTCTCGCTCTCTCTCTCTCTCTGTTTCTCTCGCTCTCCCCCCTGTCGCTCTTATTTCTCTCGTCTCCCCATTCTGTCGCTCTTCCGCTCGCTCTCTCTCTCTTCCGCTCCTCTCTCTCTCCCTCGTTTCTCTCTCTCTGTTTCTCCGCTCTCTTTCTTCTGTCCTGTCTGTTCGTCTGCCTCTTTGTTTTGCTCTCCTCTGTCTGTCTGTCTCCCTCTGTCTGTCTGTCACGCGCTCTCTCTCTGTCACTCTCTATCGCTGTCTCCCTCTGTCTTGCTCTCTCTCTCTCTCTCTCTCGTTGTCTCCCGTTCTCTCTCTCTCATTGTCTCCCGTTCTCTCTCTCTCTCTCTATAAATAGAAAATAAACTAAACACACTTTGCTCGTAATGACGTTTGCACGAAACAGTTGCAGTGTTGAGATTCGAATCATTACTGTTGGAACCGGTTTCAACCAAAAACTAAGGGTTCGAATCGATCAGTTAAAATGAATCGATTCACTTTTTCGGCTTTTTGTGTATATTCCAGGAACAAAACTAATGTACTGCGGGCGGAACTTATATATGAACCATAATAAAAATACTACAAATATCTTGTTTTCTTTAATCCACGCCCTCAAAACACATACAAACCAATCGCATCATCATGCAGGAGGCGGAGTTTTACGACTCCTTTTTTCCTTGTTTCTTATTGGTCGGATGTTTGCAACTCGAATAATTATTTCAGATTATATTTCTGGATCTGAATCCGTGAAGCCACAGAGAGCAGAAAGAAGTGATGTAAGAGCTTGTATAAAAAACTCACGAGTTCTAATCTGAAAGTGTGTGTTTGTGTCTGCATATTGCGACATGTGTGTGTGTGTGTGTGTGTGTGTGTGTACAAGCTGGAAGCCGAGCAGTGAATACAGGGTTTACGGATTTGAGGCTTGTCCAAGAACCTCCTTGTGAATTGAGACGTGAAATGGCTCCAGCCTGCTCCCTGTGGTCGGCTGCGGCTTGAACTCTGTAATTGCCTCTTTCAGCTGAGATATTCAACATTTCTGGAACGTTTCATCTGTTTATCAGAGTTTCCAACCCCGGGCCTGCTTTCCTCCACCCATGCCTTATTACCTTCCAGCCCATGTTAGCATGGAAGTCTTCTTGGCTACAGTGTTTATCCTTTTTTTTCCTTTTTTTTTTTTATTTAATTCACCACAGATGTTTTATCACGGCCAATTTCAGAATTTATAGTAAACACTTTCTTTTAGATAAATAATACCTGATATCCTGTCTTGGGGCATCTAAGCTAAGAGATAAAGGTTCTTTACCAGCAACCAAAAGGTTGCAAGTTCAAATCCCAGAGAAGAACCTTCAAGTGCTTAGCTTTAAACTGGTTTCTATATGTACCTGTAGGGTTGTTTGGATATAAAAGTCTCCCATATGATTAAATATATGAACAAATTAATGACCTTCACTTACTACACGGCGCAGGATAGCAGCATTTGACACCGTGAGTTAAAGGACAATCCATAAAAACGTGCAGTTTAAAAATCGTTAAGATCTTGCTGTCAAGTCTGTACATCAAGGTTCTGCATCAAGCTCAAAGCAGTAAGCAATACGGTGTTCCTCATGGTACCTGTTTAGGCCCACTGAGGATTATGGTGTTCTAGACGTTACTGGTTTAGAGTCAAAGTAATAAGCAATAAGATGCTATACGTGGTTTAGGTTTAAGCCCCATAAAAGTCCTCATGGTGTTCCACAGGGTTATGGTTTGGGCCCACGTTTTACAAAATACAGCATCCTACAAAGTTCAGTTTAATAAAGAATATAGGGTTCCTTTATGGGTTTGGTTTGAGTTCACTAAAATAGTAATATGGTGTCCCTCAAGGTTCAGATGTAGGCCCACGTGAAGAACATAGTGCTCTACAGGGTTCTAGTTTACGCTTATTTAAAGCAATATGATTTTTCACAAAGCCTTACATTTCGCCCTCTTCTATATCTAACAAGAATACCGTGTCCCTCAAGGGTCCATATCATGAGAAATTTGGTCCTCAGAGACCCACTACATGATTTTTTTTTTACTGCTTCTGTTTCAGGTCTAATTAAACTGCACTTACGGGAATTTATAAATGTATAAATTTGACATTAAACTCCGAATGGCTTGAGTAAAACAGGTACGTAATTATTTATGCTTTAATTTTTATAAACTACTTTAATCATACCTTAATCAAAGCGTGCCACAGAGCGGTTCTTCCTACAAGGAATGTTGGCACTTTTCTCATTAACTGTGCGTGAATATTCGGATAAAAAAAAACAGAAAATAAATGAAATGAAGCATTTTTAATTATGATAGGTTTGATCTCAGCAAACATGCATCTCTCGGAATTAGACAAAGCAATTAAAATGTAATTTATGTCCTTTTCTGCAGACTGCGAGTGTTAATTTAAGGCTCGGCTTTCGTGGGCCGTTTGCACCAGCGCGGCTTTATGGAAACTAATTAGCGGCGGTTACCCGAGACTGCTAGCTGTCCAAACAAGCTAAACGATGTAGGCCAATAAACATGTTATGATGTGTTAAAGTCAGGCTCTAAATGCGGCTCTCTGAAACGAAACCCGTCTCGGAGGTTAACTTTTACTGTGCTATTGTTGTTCTTTTCTTCTCCTGTCTTTCATTATGATGTTACGGATTTTAAATTATGCCTAGACACGATGTTCTCTTACTTTTTCAGTCTTTCTTGCTCTTTTTTTTTTTAAACCCCTCTCTATTTAAGTCTACAAGCGTGTGAGCAAAAATGGAGCAGCTTAAGAAAGAAAAAATGATGAATTTAAAAAAAAAAAGAGAGAGAGAGAAAGAGGGAGAGAGAGAGAAACCGAGTTCTGTGTAATTATCTACATGCACTGGATCGAGTTTCTCTTTAAAAAGCAACCAATTATCATAATGCGTGCGGTCGAAAACAAAATCCAGCAGACGAGAGGGATTTTTGTTATAAACACAAACATTCAGGCGGCGGCGAACAGAACGGAACGGAACGGCGGCGGTGTATTATTGGAAATCCTGGTGAGCGTTGGCAAAGTTACATATTAGAATTATAGACATGTCAAGGGTTTAATACGGTAATATATGCGTGTCGAAACACAAAATTAGACATTAAAACATTCATGGTTGTTTTTACAGACGTCTCAAAACCCATGACGACCGAAAGCTGTCCTTTGGGTCATTTTCCTTCCAGTCGTGTTTTTCTCAACGTCAGACGGCGTTCGAGTTTAAGACTGTTTAATTCATCAAACTTTACTATTTAATCCGAGTTTCTTTAAAAAAGAGTGTTTAGAGAAACGAGATATATTTTGCTGATTCCTCAGTAATTCTCAGTAATCATGCTACATCCTAGACTTCAGCCTGGAACTCAGACTGAACTTTACGGCAGGTGTAAAAACTGAAAATGCGAGTAAGTGTTTGCGACAGAACGTTTCCTCGTACCGGAGTCTGAAGTCAGTTGAATGGATCTGATCAGTGCTTTAAACCATGTGAATGTGTTTTGTGGTGTTGCAAATATACAACATCAAGCTGTGGTCGGGAGATCCAGCACTCGCCAGGGAGACTCGAGGCAGGTGGAAAAAAAGGGGAAAAAAAAAATGCTGTGTTGTTGTGCAACAGTGCAACCTGGTGGGAAAAGTGGCGTTGAACTGGCAAGTTATGTTATTTGGCCCAGTTTTCACAAAGCATAGTGACATTATAACTAGGGGAAAGGGAAGAAAGAAGGGGAAAGAAGAGGAAAAAAGCGAGAGAGGAGAGGAGAGAGAGAAATAGAGAAGAGAGAGCGAATGAGAGAAAAAAGAGGAGAAGGAGAGAGAGAGAGGAGAGAGAGAGCGAGAAGAGAAAAAAAAAGAGAGAGAGAGAGAGAAATAGAGACGAAGAATGAGAATGAGAGGAAAAGAGAGAGAGAGAGAGAGAGAGAGAGAGAGAGAGAGAACATGGAATGAACCATTGTCCTTTTTAAATGTACTTGAAGGATTATTCAGTTCTTCAAACCAAAAACACCTTATTATTATTATTATTATAGTTTTTTATTATTATAGTAATTATTAATTACCACGACTAATACAAGAATTCTTATGCTAGCCTAAATGCTAAAGCTAAGTTATTAGATTCTCTATCTAACCAGTTGTATTTGTGGTTATAGAGTTTTTGTGTTTGTTGTTTAACTGCTTGGAGTTTTTACATTTTTTCTTTGAAACCTACTACAAAACTATTATTACTTTTTCTATACCCACTACATTATTACTACTTTATACTACTACGACTAGCTTAATTTACATTTATTACTCCTTTAGCTTTATACTACCTACCTACGATATGTACATACGAGCATTGGTTAGCCATTTTATACTAACTGTAACCCCTTAAGACATATACCGCGTAAGGATCATGTATAACCCGCGTCCCGGAGTAGAGCGTAACACATATACAAAATAAACAACAGGCACACACATCTTACAGTAAATATCCCTGTTACAGCTAACGCCCTGTGCATGACTCTTTTTCTCCTTTCAGCTGTTCCCTTTTAGGGGTGGCCACAGCGAATCATCTGTCTCCCCCTAACCCTATTCTCTACATCCTCTTCACTCACACACACTAACTTCATGTCCTCGTTTATCCGCATCCATTATACATCTCTGATTGGTCACTTCCCCTCCCTTACCTTCCCTTCAAAAGAAAAACATTTCCTAAACACTTTGATGTATTTATATGACCAGTAGAGACGAATGTAAGATGACAACTAAATTTATTTGCATTTTATTAAGCTCATCTTATTCCCGTCTTCCTGATAATAAACACTTTACAGTTTTACACAAGACTTAAAGCAACACACTGGATTTCTTCATCACATGACCTCTGATGACTGAATCCAGTCCAAACAGCCCTCTGATCCTCACCTTCACTTTTAATCGCAAAACCCGAAAGCAAGCGATGCTTTAAACTTGGAGAAGGTGTGTGTGTGTGTGTGTGTGTGTGTGTGTGTGTATGGATCCGGCCGAGATAAACAGAATTTCAGATGTGAGCGCCAAACAGGCACAAGAGCCGCGCAAAACCTCCGTCATGAGACGCATTTCAATCAGGCAGCCGGCAGAAATTTCTCCTACAGCAAAAGGGGTAATAACACAAAATGCCCTCCAGAGTCAAGAGAGAGAGAGAGACAAAGAGAGAGAGATAGAGCGAGAAGAAAAAGATGGGAATGAGGGAGAGAAATACTTAAAAAAAAGACGAAAAGACAGAGACAAAGGAATCAAAAAGGAAAGAGAGGAATTGAGAAATCAAAAGAGAGAGAGGGAGCGAAAAAGAGAGAGAGAGAGAGACAATGTTATTGAAAGATCTTTATGTTGTTTTGTGTGTGTGACACCGTATACCGATAAATCCAGGTTCTGTACATCACATGTTAGCGTTAAAACCCCCACCGAGGCTGAAGATGGCGCCGTAGCGACCCTGTAACTCTGGGACGTCACTGCAGACTCTCAGTTTTCGTCTCCTGTCCGAGTGTGAAAATCTTTAAATCATAAAATCCATGCCGACTGACCCGATATCAACAATATGCGTCAGGATAATTGCGTTTATTAGCGACTCGGCCAGACGCGGCGGTAATTCCGTGGAGTTACACCCGCAGCCACAGACTGCTGATTTATGTATTTTCGTGCTTGCTGACAGATAAATAAGAAAAAATGTTGGATTAAACAGCAATAAATATGAATTACGTCGCAATCTGCCCGGGAATAAGATTGTAGCGTGTGAGGCGGCAGCCTGCACCCACGCCTCTGTTTCAGCTCGATGCGATGCTGCGCTTCTGAAGGAGCTTTTGATCAACGCGTGGACGTTTCACCCCGGTCGCACCTGCGCTCACTCTTATTTCCCTGTGATTATTGTGATAGTTTTTACTCGGAGGTTCCATTCTAATAGCGCTGTGCATTAGCAAGGGCCTCAATAGAGCTGCGCGGTCTGACGGATATATCCATACCAAATATATATAAATGGCCAACCGTAATAGATTGATAAGTGGGCGGGGCTTACTAATGGTAAAGTTAGTAATGCTTTTACATTCGCTTACAAATCTAGTTTGGGTTTAAGATGTCTGTAATTGTCAGGCGACGCGGAGACACTATCGGTATGTGGTGCATTAAAAGTGCATTTAAATACGCACGCAGCCCAACACACAGCCCGACACACAGCCCAACACACAGCCCGACACACAGCCCAACACACAGCCCGACACACAGCCCAACACACAGCCCAACACACAGCCCAACACACAGCCCAGCCACACACACAGCCCAACACACAGCCCAACACACAGCCCAACACACAGCCCGACACGCAGCCCAACACACACCACTGTAACATCGAGTCCTGTCCGGCCGAAAGCAGCCGAGTGACAGATAAAGAGAGAAGTGAGAGAATGATGGCGTGTGCAGGAGCGGATCAGCGTGAATATGAAAGAGAGAGAGAAGATGGCCAGATTAGGAAGGATGACACGCCAGCGTCCTGTCAGGAGACAATCCATCAGTGTCACACCAGAGGAGGAGTGGAGGGTTAGTGGAGGTCGGTTTTACTCCCCAGAGCCTCTCGGTCCTCCCCGGAGTCACTACACTGAGGCACAGACGCACAGTTACGACTCGACCGCCGAGGAACCACCATCGTCAGTCTAAACCCTGCAGGACCAGTCGAACCCCAGAGCCATCACAGATTCCTCTCTAGTCCCATCACATACAGGACACGCCGTTTCATCGTTGCACTTTCTTGGCGAGACACTCGGTCATTTTGTGGTTTCTATAGTAACGTCTCCTCGACAGAATCCTGTACAGCAGAGCCCTTTAAATGGTGACGTCAGTCCATCCGTCTCCTCATGATGCAGGGCAGAACACAATTCTCAAAACGACCACAAGGTGGCGCCATTAATCAGTGAATAATACAAAACCGACACCGGGTCATTTTTCAGGGAAAATATCAGTAACAGCGATTATCGGTCGGCCTCTAGTGTCAAAAATTAAATCATTTTTTCACCTGGGGCAGTTCGGTGGCTTAGCGTTTAGCACTGTTTCCTTACAGCAAGAAGGTCCCCGGTTCGATTCAGTGAGGAGTGTGTATGTTCTCCCTGTGTGTGTGTGTGTGTGTGTGTGTGTGTGTGTTTACTCCGGGTTCTCCGGTTTCCTCCCACAGTCCAAAAACATGTATGTTAGGTTGATTGGTGATTTTAAATTGCCCAAAGGAGTTAGTGTGAGTGTTTGTGGCCCTGTGATGGACTGGTGACCTGTCCAGGGTGTCCCCCTCTCATCTTTCCCCCTTTCAGAGACGGCTGGGATAGACTCCAGCAGATCCCTGTGACCCTGAATTAGGAAATAAGCAGGTATTGAAGATCCGAAACGGAACCCAGTGTTTATCTCAAACCTTCAGTCTGCTTTAAATGTGAATAAGAAAAGAGAATCAACTGTGTGTGTGTGTGTGTGTGTGTGTGTGTGTGCTGATGAATGATTTATGTCTAGCTCGGTGTGTCCGGCAGCTGGGAAAAGGTCAGCACTTCAGAGTGTTACAGTTAAACCTGACCATAAATGTCACACAGTGAAAAGATCCAGACGACTTTATAACCTCATCAAACACACACCGCGTCCCGTCAGAGAGTCGACACCACCAAACCACCGTCTCCGCTCCGGACTCAATTTACTACTGACACATCAGTCACACACACACACACACACACACACACACAACACACACACACACACACAATACTGACAGTCACACACATCTCATAACAACATAATAGATTCTTTTATTGATTTGTTGATTTATTGATTTGTTGATTTGTTGTTTTGTTGATTTATTTACTATAAAGAATTAAATCAACGCGTTTTATTTATTTGTAAATTCACATATTAATGTATTCAATATTTATATTTTTATTCTGTGTTTAACACTTTATTATGCAGTTATTTTCACCGTGTTTATCTATTTATTTATTCGCATTTTTTCTAAGATTATCAGAAATAAAACAACATTTTTAAGTTAAAAAAATGATCATTTCTATTAAAACTTATTTCCTTCCCATCCTTTGGAACCTCAATCTTATTTCCTCCTGTTACCTTTTTATTTGTATTTATTTTAATGATTTTTTAAATGACTAAAATTTTTTTTAATCAATTAGACAAAATTATTGGTAAAAATAAACAATATTTGCTTTTTTTTATTCTTTGGTTTTATTTGGTTTGTTTATTGCTTTGGGTGACAAACAGAAAATCAGGCTGAAAAACTGCGCTGAAACTGAGAATAACCCGTGCAGTAGATCATTGTAGCCCACACGAGGGCGCTGCTGTGCCATTTTTATTTCTGTAAAATAAAGATTTGGGAACGTGTAATTCTTTAAAAAAAAAAAAAAGGTTTAAAAGGGAGCCAATTTTATGTTTATTTTTAATGTAATTTAGATATAAAAATAATTAATAATTAACTAATAATAATAATGAATAATAAAAATAGTTAATAATATTATTTATTATTTTAAAATTATTATTATTATAATAACACTTATTATAAATAGATCAGTTCCTAAGTGATGTTATTACTTATTAGTAATTAGTGCATGTAATTTATTCTTTTTTTTCCGCAGAAAACTAGCAGCACGCAAAAGTAATGGCACCCACAATAAACTAAAAAAATCAATCAGTTGTCACACTTTCAACTTTATTCTTTTTCTTTACTTCATTTCCACTTTTGAGTTTATAAATGAAAAACATTCTTTTTTTTTCTTTTTATAAATTTACATATTCATAAGAAGTTTATTTTAATATTCATGAAGCAGAATGAAGATGCAGTCCTCCAGCAGTTTATTGTAGTAAAAACAGTTCGAGCAAAAAAACATCATTGATTAATAATTATTACCGAATCCGTCACATCGAGCAACAAATCCAACACATGTGGAAGACGCCAAAATTTAAAATCCAGCAAAGTTAAATATAAAAATTAATTAATAAATACAAGGCAGTTTTTAAGCAGAAAACTTTTTTATTAACAATAAACTAAAAAAATGCCTTAAAGTTTTAGTTTAACACCGCTGCATATTTATTTATTTATTTATTTATTTACATGTCATGCATCAGATTTCAGAACACTGTCACTGACCAATCACAGCGCAGCATCTGAGTTAATTAAAAAATACAGTATAAATTAAAAAAAAGTCAGCAACTACAACGACACTGTTAAAAATAAACATCGAGTGTGTTAGCATGGCTAATCTGGCAGTAGATCAAGGAGATCTGAGAAGATTCTCCAAAATCTCCAACAATGTCATCTTGAGCGGCTTCGGGATGGAAGATCTGATAAAGGA
>VCAZ01000024.1:3766642-3786642 GCA_005784505.1 Bagarius yarrelli
TAATCAAGTATTTGATTCATATAAAAAAGAATAAAAATTTTAATAATATTTTATACTATTATATTAAAAATATACGTAAATACACGTAAATCAGCAAATAAACATATGGTTATTTTTGTTTTGTATAATGCTCTTATAATCGACCTGACTTCATATAAATTATTATCTTTTAAATCATATAATTTTGCTGTAAATAAAATTTAAAAAAAAAGTCTTAATCATAATTCGAGTTTGCGCTGCCTATTAAATATTCATCAGTCTTTCCCAGCTCCTCCAATGATATTATTTTTCACTTCCTGGTCTTCCTTCCACGCCTCTGAAATTTGGGAATGACCAATAAAATATCAGTATATTATGTAGCACGTGAACGATGGCTAATGAATAACCAATCAGAGATGTGGATATTGGCTCACAGGGCGGGTTTTAGGTGAGGCCACTGGATACCCGTTGCTACAGCAGCATCTCCTGCTTTTACTGAGAAAGATGGAGGAACTAGACGGTAAGAACGCAAATAAAGAAAACTGTTTCTTCCCATTTATTGTGTAAAGATTATTAAATAGAGTTTTAACTGCGTGTGCTTTTTAAAAATAGCGTAATGTGTTTCTTTCTTTCTTTCATTAGCGCTCCTTTATTTTTTTGCTAGCGAAACGTTTACGGGCTGTGTTTCAAATCGATTAAGACTCCTTTGATAAGTGCACTAGATAGGCGGTGAGATAAAAGCCTATGCATTGTTTAATTTACATTTACGTGTGTTTTTAGGTATTTTGTGTTTTGCTGAATGTGTAGAAAACAAAGTCACTTATTGCTTTAGACAAGTGCAAAAATTTGTGCACCCCAAGAAAAAAAATATAAATGACATTTTAGTAAAAATAGTTTATTTATGATAAATAGAACAAACATCCACACGGTGCACAAGATTTGCTTGTATTTTTTTGCTATGTATAATTTTTCAATAAATATGGATTATTTATAATTATATTTATGCCTATTATTTGTTTTTTATTTTTTTTTTTATTTTTTTGTGCAACCATTTTTTTTTGCCCACCCTGTATTCACACACACACACACACACACACTTCTTACTTAAAGGCTCTGGATTTATTGTAAATAATATGGCTGGCTAATAAAAGCAGGGGACACGTCCTACATCTCCATCAGAGGAATAAATCCCAACCGAACTCCATTCAGTTCTCACCAGAAATTCTCACCAATCAGTTATCCGTCATTGATTAGTCATGCCTATCGCTGATCTGGACATCACAAGTTGATAAAGTTATGACAAAAGGCATCAAAAATCAGAAAACACAGGTGGTGCTTGAGTTAAACAAATCTTTGAAAGTCTCTCTCGCTCTCTCTCTCTCTCACACACACACACACACACACATGCATGCAATCTGTAATGTGTTGACTGAGCCACACGCAGTAGAGAGCAGCTCGATATGTTATCAGGAAGGGGTGTGCAAACTTTTGCTCCGTAATGTGTGATGCCGTGCAGTGTTTTAACGTCTGTACGTGTCGTTAACGATTCCTTTTCTCTGCGTCAGAATCCGTCCCTGCCGGCGAGGAGCTGCTGCCGTGCAAAGTGTGCGGGAGAAATTTTCTCCCACGTGTCCTGGTGAGTATCATTCAGGGTGAAACCGAACCCAATTATTCTCTCTGCTGCAAGTCGCAACACGGACGGAGTCGCCGACGTGCAAACTCAGAAGGGAATTCCCTGTCCGGATAAATCAGAGCACTCTTTGTTCCAGAGTTCCTCTTTTATTGATCGGTTCAGTCACATGACTTCAGACACTAAACAGGAGAAACACGCAGCATTAACTGGAACTGTAAACCAATAAAAACTGACCTGGAGGATTATTATTGTCCTTTATTCCTCTTTCTACTCTCTTCACACCACAATACATTGATTGTCAAGGAACCATTTATTTAAAGGAACCGTAGAACCAAACAGCGTTCCAAGAACCATGATAAAAAAGAACTTCTCCTGTTTTTTGGAGCAAAACCTTTTACTGAATCAGGAATAATTTTAAAGTATGATTTTAACTCTAATCAGGTAACTCTCTCTCCTCTCTCTGCTCTCTCTCTCTCTCTCTCTCTCTCTCCCTCTCTCTCTCTCTCCCTCTATGCCTCTCTCCTCTCTCTCTCCTCTCTCTCTGCCTCTCTCTCTCTCTCTCTCCCTCTCTCTCTCTCTCTCTCTCTCTCTCTCTCTCTCTCTCTCTCTCTCTCTCTCTCTCTCTCTCTCTCTCTCGCCTCTCTCTCTCTCTCTCTCTCTCTCTCTCTCTCTCTGGCCTCATCTCTCTGCCTCTCTCTCTCTCTCTCTCTCTCTCTCTGCCTCTCTCTCTCTCTCTCTCTCTCTCTCTCTCTCTCTCTGCCTCTCTCTCCTCCCTCTCTCTCTCCTCTCTCGCCTCTCTCTCTCTCTGTTCTCTCTCTCTCTCTCTTCCTCTCTGCCTCTCTCTCTCTCTCTCTCTCTCTCTCTCTCTCTCTCTCTCTCTCTCTCTCTCTCTCTCTCTCTATCTCTCTCTCTCTCTCTCTCTCTCCCTCTCTGCTCTTGCCTCTCTCTCTCTCTCTCTCTCTCTCTCTCTCTGCTCTCTCTCTCTCTGCTCTCTCCTCTCTCTCTCTCTCTCTCTCTGTCTCTGTCTCTCTCTTGTCTCTCTCTCTCTCTCTGTCTTTCTCCTTCTGTAGAAAAAGCACATCACCATCTGCCAGAAAGTTGCAGTAAAGAGGAGGAGGGTATTTGACTCGAGCAGGCAGAGAGCCGAGGGCACAGAAATTCCGACCGTCAAACCGCTCAAGCCAAAAGTGAGATTCGAACCTGCAGTGCTCGTTATTATAAAGTATAGTTTTATGATCCGGAGTTCGAATCCCAGCACCTGAACCTTTCCTGATCCCGTCCCCTCCCTCCCTCTCTCTCTCTCTCTCTCCCTCTCTCCTCACCCCTGCCAAAAATAACATGTTTGTGAGTTTTGGGTTGTTGGCTTGTTTCCACCGTAAACCACTCTCATAAGCTGCTTCTTGATTTCCCGTCAGTTTTGAAGAGCATTAATCAGCATGTAAAATCCTATCCAGGATCTTCAGATGGGTTTTGAGTTGATGTAGTCATGTGATTGTAAATAAATACTAACACACCAGTAGTTTCCTTCCCACTGGCACTGTTCCAACCGCCCCGTCCTTAAAACTGACACGTTTTCCTCTGAACAGCCCGAAGCACCCAAGAAACCGTCCAACTGGCGCCGAAAGCATGAGGAGTTCATCGCCACCATCCGCGCTGCCAAGGGCCTGAACCAAGTGATGAGAGACGGTGGTCCTCTTCCCCCACCCCCTCCTCCGTCCTACGACCCAGGTAGAGGATCGGTATAGGATCTGGGGACCGGCTGAAGAAAATCGATGTCTTTGTTGGTTTTATTTCCTGTGTGTGTGTTTAGATTATATCCAGTGCCCGTACTGCCAGAGGAGGTTCAGTGAGAACGCGGCCGAGCGGCACATCAAGTTCTGTAAGGAGCAAGCGGCCCGCATTACCAACAAAGGGAAATTCCCTGGAAATGAGAAAGCCAAACCTCCAGCCAGGACGCAGGTGGGCGTATCCAAGTCTCGCAGCAGACCGAGAACCCAAATCCAAATCGGTTAAAAAAATGCAAAACTTTTTTTTTTTTCTAAACAACTCTTAAATAAAGATTTTTTTTACATTTTTGCAAATTGAATGTTTGGCAGAAAAAGGTGTGAAAATCTTTCTTTCTTTTTTTTTTTCAGTGCTTCGACTCCTCACTAGTTTTTGCTGAATGAATAAATAAATAAATATTCAAAAATCCTTCTCTTTCTATCTGCAGTACAAACCTGCCCTGGTGAAGAAAACAAGTCCTGTAACTTCCACGTCTTTGGCGTCTCCTGCGGCGACCTCTCGTCTACCTCAGCGTCCAGCCGCCGGAGGAACCGGTACAAACCAAATCGCCGAAAAGCTGAATTACTGCTGCTTTAGATAAATTGACGTTTAACTGCAGGTAACAACACGGCCCACGGTTCCCAAATATCAAAGCAGCATCTTAACTCTAGACAGTGAATCCAAAAAAAGGGAATCTGCTCGGCTTCAGGTTTCTTCAGCCTATAATCTCGCTGCATTCTGCAAGCCCCTCCCCCTCACACCTCCAGTCCTCTGGTTTGCACTGGCAAAAACCAAAACCTGTTACATCACCAGCATGTGAGCGGAATCGGTTGCAATTCCCCCACTAACTCCTCCTATACGTGTTTTTTTTTCTAGCACTAGTTATTTTTGGATTCTCCTGGTGGTCCTGATGGTGAGGGAAGCGTTGGTTTCTTTTGTCCATCACTTATCAACTAACAGATTTAATGTTTTCGTTGTTACTCCATCACCTCTCAAACTGTGCTCTGTGGTGGAAGTTCCGCCCACTAACATCATCGCTTCAGAGCCCGGTGTTTTTTTGGGGTTTTTTTAATGTTCATGGACGTCTCAGTTTCAGGTAAATTTTGGTTATAATTATTTGTAAGAACAGCAGAGAAACATTTGTCTGATCTTTTCTCAGGAATTCCCGCCACCAAAAGTCCCTCAGGCTCCTTGAGGAACGTGAACGCTCCAGCGTCCTTCTCTCCGTCCCGCCCTAACACCGGTGGCGTGACCAGTCCTCCCTCTGGGTAAGCGATCGCATACCGACAGACTGGAGCGAAAACTCCACCATGAGCTCATTCTTTCCCTCGTTATGTTGTGTGTTCAGGGTAAACCCCAAACCCAAAGGCGTGGTGGCTCCGAATGCACTCAAGAGCACGTCCTATGCAGGAGGAATGAATAAGAAGAAGGTCTACAACTCTAACAATTACAACTCCAGGTAACACCAATGATCACAGGTGTGTTTTAATCCTCAGCAACACCTGATGATGAATTTTACAATAACAGCAAGTTGTTTGTTTCTTAATTGTTTTATTTAAAGTAACAGCAAACACAGCGAATTACTGCTAACCATGGAAACCCTAGCAACTAGCCGCAGCGATGATATTCAGCGTGAGATTGTACTGCAGTAACTTCCTGTTGATGTTAATATGATGCTGGAGATAAAAATTCTTTAAGTGTCTTGTGACGTCATCACACCACACACCATCCTGTGCACAAAATTAGGAGACTGATTGTTTTGTTCCTCGAGTTAAAAAGCTAAATTTCAATGCCATCGTTAAAGCGCTGTTTTTGTTTTCATGGCCACACACACACACACACACACACACACACACCCACCCCGACTGTCTCACTTGCTTTCTCTCCTCCTCACAGGAATGAGATGAAAAACGACAGCGCGGTGGACTTCTCCACACAGGGGACCAAGTTTTGCCATGAGTGTGGAACCAAGTACCCGGTGGACTGGGCCAAGTTCTGCTGTGAATGTGGGGTGAGGAGGATGTGTGTTTAGAGAGACAGAGAAAGAGAGAGAGATAGAGAGAGAGAGAGAAAAAAAGAGAGAGAGGGAGAGAAAGGAAAGGGGAGAGGGAGAGAGATATCTATCTCTCTCTCTATCTATATATATATATATAATATGTATATGGTTGTATGTATGTGAGAGAGAGATAGAGAGGGACTGACTGAGAGAAAAAAAACGGGAAAAAAAAACGAATAATAGATAGGAAAAGAAAAAGCAAAAAAAAAGAATCAGTATTAAAAGATAATAAAAGTGAGATAGAATGAAAGAAAGAAGGACGGAGAAAGAGAAGGACGGAGAAAGAGAAGGACGGAGAAAGCGAAGGAAGGAGAAAGAGAGAAGGACGGAGAAAGAGGTGATTCTAATGCTGACTATCTAGTTTTTCCCGCCGTTACACTCGTGCCCATGAATTCTTCTTCTTTATTCGTTTTCTCCTTCTTTTACTCATTTTTTGTTTATTTATCAAAGGCAATATTATAAAACTACTGATATTATTCAATCATCCAGAAATCTTTCATTAAAACTACAATCGAACCGCTTAAGTGTTAATGCACGAGCCGATAAAACATGTTCTTGTTCTATAAGAATAAAGAACTTTATTAATGCAGATACAATTAAAAAACCAAGCCATCATTTTTATTCTTCTTTTCTTATTATTATTATTATTATTTGGACGTATGATTTTAACTATTATTTATCTCAACATTTGACATATCATTTGCACATTATGCCATGTAAACTAGATAAAAAGCAATTCAATCCCGAGTCACTGCTCGAGTCCGATTCGCTCACAGGCGATTTTAAATCTTCCTCTATGGTCACCTGATCACGCTGAAAAACACACACAGCTTTCGGGTCTCCAGGCTTTAATCTTCACACTGCTGCTCCTCAGCCTGTAGCTTAATGTACGCTGAACCACATATACTGTAAACCCGCTGTAATTAATCACCCCAGAGTGGCACTGTAGTGGATCACTAGGCCGGCGTACTGCTGACTATCCCCTTCTGTAAGGGTTCGAGCCCCGCCCACAGGGTGTACGCTGGCAACAGGTTCGAATCTGTATATGCAGAATGGCATGTAAATAAACGCTCACGCCAGTGCTGACATGGATGTGTTGTCTTTTCTTCCCTTTTTTTTGTTATAAGAATAATAATCAGTGACTACATTTCCACATGAACTTTTTAAACACTTAAAAACTAATCATTTTCATCCTAACGTAGAAATCTACTCTACTGCCCTTTAGTAAATATCACACAACACATAAGATTAAACATTTAGTCTTTAGTGACACACGATGTGGCGGCCATTTTGTTTTGTGTAGCGTTTTCCTCTTGTTAGTGCAGTTCAGCAAATGTGTCTGAACTTCAGATTTCACTGAATTATGAGTGTTTTTATCTCTCTTTATCTATATTTTATGGATTAATAATTTTATAGGTGATTTTTTTTTTTCTTTTCTTTTTCTGATGATGTCACTGATTGTATCGTTACTTTGCTGGACCTCACTCATGGAACGCAGTGTCTCACCGGTGGGACGGAGACACGATAACAGGCTTTAAACCATAACCAGTAAAAATGTCTGGAGTTTATCATTGTTATCGTCATAAAGTTTATCGTGATTCGATACAATATCGATTATCGACACAGCCCTAAACCCAACAATAATATTTTCACGTTCAGATTTTAAAAGCTTTTTACTTTATTAGGGTAATAGCCAATCAGTCTACAGCGGCTTGGGGAACTCCTCGCTTAAAAGATTACATTTCCAGGAAAAATGTAGTCCGTGTCCAACATCGTCCACTTCAAAGCCTGTAGCTACATTCAACCTGGTAAAAAGACTAAAAGTAGTAAAAGGTTTAAGGGGCGTGTCCAAAATATTATTACTTACTAGTCTTAACTAGTTTCATCAGTACAAATTCACCTAGTGCTTTCTGCCCTCTTACGCATACATGAGTTCAATTCCCAGCACCACCAAGCTGCCACTGCTAGCCCCTCGAGAAAGGCCCTTAACCCGTTTGGGTTAAAAAAGTCTCCAAGTCTCTCTGGATAAGGACATCTGCCGAATTCCAGAAATGTAAATGTACAGAAAGAGAATCCGCTCTTTTTACACTTGTCTGCGAATAACCGAGACGTCATCACAAACTTACATTGCAAAAAAGGGACATTTTATATAAAAATATATTTATTCACAGAGACGAAGCAGAAAACATAATAAAGACTGTCAACTTTTCCGTGTCCAATAAATTCTGTTTATCTGGAAACTGATGGAATTCTCGAAGTAAGTCGGAAGGTTTCCTGAAAACAGGGTGGGAATCCATGACTCTGTACCTTCATAAGGTTAAAAATCACCCAACGATGCTGAATCATCAGAATCTGGTGAAACATGTCCGCTGGTTCATGGTGGCTTCGGCATTTGGATGGTGTCTGCTCTCCAGACTGCAGGGCGTGTTTTGTTCTCCGCTTTGTCTCGGAGCGAGTGTCATCCGGTACACCAGACGCTGTGCAAAACGCAACTACGCTTCCATGTTTGGCTTGTTCAGGTTTCAGGATCATTCTGAAAACGTCTTTGGCACGGCACTCGTTACGCTCACTGAGCCGAGTTGTGTTGTTCGTAGGCGTTCTGTATCGTCATGAGCAAACGTTTCAGTCTGCAGAACTTCTTCTGTAAAGACTGAGTATCTGGCCACCTCGCCGTTTGCTCCGCCTCCTACGAAAAGACAAAATTATTGATTATGAAATAATGAAAAAGATTAATGAATGTCTGTGCTGCTTGGCTGTAAAGACGTGTTACCTGGTTTGAAGCACAGGGACATCCCAGTGACGCGTTTATGTCCTTCATGAGCTTCGGCAGTTTAGTGTGCAGATGATCGCTGATGTTTTTCGGTAAACGGGTGCAGGTCACAACGCTGATACGCTCGATCGGCGGTAACTGCACCAAAACCAAGATAGTAACATGAGAAAAAGTCATTTCATTACTTTAACAGCAGCTAAAACATGCTCGTTTCTATAGTCATGCTATAGTTTCTGTAGATACGCTATGGTTTTTATGGTTATGCTATGGTTGCTATGGTTTCTGTAGATACACTATGGTTTCTGTGGTTATGCTATGGTATCTATGGTTTCAGAGCCAAAAGTCTGTGGTAAAATCTTTGTAGTTTGTAAGCTGAACCAGCATGTTCCTGTGGAGTGTCTCATGGGCCGGGGTTTTAGAAGGAGTCGGACCAGGCCCACTACTGGGGTATTAAGTAGAATTTTAGTAGAATGCCAAAGAAAGAATCATTTGGCAGTTAAAGTTCTGCACTCGTCGCTTTCAGACACTAGGTGGCAGCAGAAATCTGTTCAGTTTTTAACAGACCTTCAATAATACATGATACATGAATACATGAAATAAATCTGCTCGAAGGTTAAGGTTGTGCAGGTGTCACTTCTTCTCAGTGTGACCCCATGAGTAAACGTGTGTCAGACCATGTGATGTTATATAAGGATGTAATAAGGTCATACGCTCTGTTGTAGATTTCTGAGTCATTATGGTGTGTCAGTATTTCCAGAATGTTCTAAAAGTAGGAATGATGTAACGCTGCAGGAGGATCAGAGGATATATGCAAATGTCTTGGAAATAAGTTCCTAAAAAAAACCACCCCTAAAGCTCACATGGTTGGAGTCCAGCAAAAGAGTTCTTACCTCTTTTGTTTTATGGTCATTGACCCTGATAGATCCTGGTGACATATTGACCCTCATCACTTAAACTCGTGTGATACTTACATTCGGCAACACCAGTTTTCTTTCCCCGCACGACTCCACCTGCCTCTGAATACTCAAGTTCTGCAAAGAGGAAAAAGTATTTTTACTTCTTTTTTTTCTTCTGTTGTAGTGATAATGATAATAGTATTAATGGCTTACAATGTGTTCCAGCTGCTTGTGAATGATGTACTTATAATCCTGAGAGATCTCATCTTTCGTTTTGGTGGTTTTGCAGGAAAAGACGAGAGGTAGAAGGAGAAACACCAAAGCAGAAGTGCCAAGAAGATGCTAGAGATCAAATCAAAAAAAAAGGAAGAAAGTCATTACCTTTAACTTGTTCGCTAATTTAACACACACTAAAAATACAGCGCTGACCAGGGAAAGGTGCAGGGTGGCGCTCATAAATTTAGAAGCTATTTAAAAATAATTTTTTCAGTATTCTTTCTTTCTCTGCAGTGATTTTGGGAGAATTTTATATTTTTAACTGTCCTGTTTGTTTTAATTTCTTTCACCCTTAAATGGATTTAAATATCATGGGTTTATTTCCTAGCATCACGGAGCTGCCACCGATGGGCCCCTGAGCAGGGCCCTTAACCATCACCTGCTCAGCTAAATAATAAATGAGTTAAATAAAAGTCGCTCCGCTAAATGCTAGAAATGTAAATGTTTTTGTCGGATCCAAACTCTGGTAGAAAAAAAAAAAATTATAGACAAACACACACTTTAGCTGGAGGCAAATTTGGCAATTAAATGAGCTTATAACTGAATCAGGTGTGTGTGTAAGACGCGAAAAACCCTTTAGGAAGGTGCCAAACTGTCCTTCTTATCATTGAAGGAACCAAACGACAGAAAGTGAGTTTCAGATCAAAGTCTTAGCATTTTGGGGGTTTTTATCAACACAGAACAAACAAACGGTATATTTTCACACACATACACACTTTCCGCCCTCTTCCTGAACCGCGACCCACTCAGTGTTCTTGTTCGTGCTACGACAAATCAAACTTATGCTTCAGGCCCAAAGCCAGCTTTTCAAAGTTCCTGTAAATAGCTGGCAAAGACCGAACACAGGCTTCCATGACCAGTTCCACCACAATTACCCAGGAACTCCTCTTCACTTTAGTGATTTTAATAGGAGTCAAATTTTACTACTTTTCAGTTAATTCTCTGCATTTTCTGATCCGAGTAAGAAGCAACAGTTTAAGGGTGAAGTCAGATCCCATCCAGATCCTGGGTGGAATCAGATCTAATCAGCTTCCAGGGAGATTCTGACCTAATTCAGCTGTTGGGTGGAAAACAGACCTGATTCAGTTTCTGAATGAACTGAACCAAAAAAAAACCCAGATGATGTTTCAGTGAGTTCAGTAAATTTCAACACTGTTACACCATGTTGCCGTTTTATTGTGTTTTTTTAGGATGGAGCACTGTGTTGCCATAGAGCTCCTCTGATTTAGGGTTACAGGAGGAGTTGAATCGGGTCCAGATCCTCCCCTGTAAACTTTCGGTTCTGTAGTAAATGGCTCTATTGATAGTGACTCAAACACACACTGAGTTCAAATACAGAAAAACTGAAGTGAACGGAATATTCAAGCGTTTCCTGATGGAGATGAGGATGGAGAACTGTGCTAATAATCCAGCTCCAATAATAAAGCAGTGAGGGAAATAACGGAGATTCTGTCTATATTCGTTTTGAAGATGTTTTAGGATGTGAGTTTGTTTTAGGATGGTGGCGGGTTTGGGTGTTCGGTCTAAATCGTGTGATGCTTAATTGATTTTGCATTAAAATTCCTTCACATTTCTTTTTAATTTCGTCCAAACGCTTCCCATCACTACAGTTCTGTTTTACAAAAAAACTTCAACATCCATCTACAACCCGAATCCCCAGAATAACTGCAACATCTTCCAAAACACATGAATCACAGGATCAACACAAGGCTCTCTCGCTTCACCAGCATTTACACTTTACCAGCATTAAGCAGATGTTCTTATCCAGAGCGACTTACATTTATCTCTCTTTTATACAATAAAGCTTTTAGCGGTTAGAGGCCTCACTCAGGGGCCCAACAGTGGTAACTTGCTGGTGCTGGGAATCAAACCCCGATTTAACAATTAGCAGCCCAAACCCTTAACCACTGAGCTGTTCTGCTATAGGAACCTGCTGGAAGTCAACGGGCGCGTGGGTTTTTATTTCCCGAATAAACGCCCAGCAGCCTGTTTTCCAACACCTTCGTCCAGCACGCGCCGCATTCATTCGCTTTCGATATGACTTTTCCTTTTCTTGTAAACTCTCTTTCCTTTTGACTGTAATAATTACAGATAACTCACCGGGATTCCCCCCACAACTGGAGTATAAATAGGCCACAACATGTTCCTGGTCTTATTCTCAGTGATCTACAGGCGCGCGCACAGGTACAGGTACAGGTCCAGGTCCAGGTCCAGGTCCAGGTCCAGGTCCAGGTAAGCCCGGCTCGTTATTACGCATCTGTTTGAATTCTGCTGTCGGTGCAACTTACCATTTGTCATTTTTGGTCCATGTTCACACTCCTGAATGATTGGTGCCGAAATCTTCTCCAGACTGAACAGTTTAACTCCATGCACAGGGACTACATTTTAACACTCTGTGTTTCTCCCTCGGCGCTCGTGCGGCGCTGTCGGTTCCTCACTTCGGTTTGCTTTGGATTGCTTTGCCTCGCGCGTGTTCTGTTATGAAGTTTCCGCCCCTACGGCGTTGCCAGGTACTGAAATTAAATGTGTTTCCTAAATAAGTGTCGGATTTCAGACTGAACTGTCGTGCTTTCACAATCTAACCTGGGGGAAAAAAACTATAACGATCAGACGCTGCGTCAAGAAAAAAAACCCCGCAAATCAGTGCCAAAAAAGTGACGCAAAATTTAGCGGAACAGGTGAGGTAAAGCGCGTGTGTTTGGACGCAACAACCTGTGCAACACGCACGAATAATCATCCTTTATTTACCTACATTTTCTCAGCATGGCATTTGCACTTAATATAAAATCCTATAACCCTAAAATATAAAAAAATCCTAATATAAGTGCGCTTTTTCAGCAGCTGTTTTTTAATTGGACGTTAAGAATTTCCTTTTAAGACTCAGGAATTAGCGCATAAAGTTGATCTTTGGAACGGCAGCAATCCGGCTTTTCCCCTTAATAAAAAAAAAATCCAGGCGAAATCAATCACCAGCTAAAACACACCTCTTTCCTTCCTTTCGTTTTCGTCTCAGTGAAGCTGCATCACAAGCATCCGATTCACTGAATCGATTCCTCTGGACCCCTCGTCATGCCTGAACACAGTGAGTCGAACTCCGGTGATTTGACTCATCGCTCGGGGCGTCTTGTAGAAATATTTTCACAGGATTCTGTTTCTGCAATTAAGTTATTTAATTTTTATGACGAATTGTGTCTCGGGGTAAAATCTCTCCACGAACACGTTTACGAATTACTTTAACTCGTAATAACCGTTAAAAACCGCTGTACTAATTATAGGTAATTAAAATAAAAATGAGAGCCAGGAATTAAGAATTAAGTTTATGTGATGTTAATAGATTTAATCCTGATTCACTTCCGAGTCACAAATACATTTAATTCGTTTTAAGTGTTTAGATTTACAGCTATAAATTTTATTTATTACTACTGCTTTTACTACTTATAGCCCAATAAAATATTTTATTTATAGAGAGAGTTTAAACACATGGCAGCTTAAAAAAAAACAGGTGGATGTAGGAATAAAGGTGTGCATTAAAAATGAAATATAAATTTTTATATAATAAAATAAAATCACATTATATAATACATGATAATATCAATATTTTATATTAATAATTACATGCAAAATTATTATAGAGACTATTAAGGGTTTTTTTTTATGTTAATTGTTATTTTGGATAATTTTCTTTCTTTAAAGTTTACAGGTTGCACAGGTACCCATTAGAATAAAAAAAACAGGTTCTAAAGGTTTAGAGTTCAGCTAAAAAAGAAAGAAAGAAAGAAAGAAAGAAGAAGAAGAGAGAGAAAGTATGTAGTGTGTGTGTGTGTGTGTGTGTGTGTGTTCTGGTGATCTCCATGTGGTTAGATATGTATTAAATACCATTCAAAATTATTATATAACTTGCTTATTATGTATAAATTATACTTTATAAATGTAACTGAGAATATAAATAATGATAATAATAAATAAGAATTAATGTGCTTTTATATAACGAAATATAAAACCTGTTTTAATTTGTATTATTTATAAACAATTATACAAATATATATATATATATATAATATATATATATCGATTTATTTATTTATTTAGATTTAGAAACTCATTATCCTTTTTAAAAATATTTTTATTTCACCTGCTGCTTTACATTTTCCATCCAGTCGATTAGAAACATCTCACCTGTCCCTCACCTGTCCCTCACCTGTCCCTCACCTGTCCCTCACCTGTCCCTCACCTGTCCCTCCCCTGCTCTTCACACCAGAATGAGAGATAATTGAATAACAACGTGAATAATCAGGTGTACGGGTTTCACTTATGAAGCATGAGTGGATATTCCACTCAGTTACCATTTATTCTGCTTTAAATTACTACAAAGTATTGGCGCCCCTCTAAATCCATCAGTAAAATCTGCAACTGGCAACCTACACGAGGCATCGGTGTGTAATAACATGGTTGTAACATCAAAAGTGACTCCACCGCCAATACGAACCCGTTCAGGATGGTTTTCTTTAGCTTCTTTAGCTTGTTGCTCTAATAAACGGATTTTCCACCATGCTGGCAACACAATTATAATACTTACACTACAGCAGGATATTTGTTTTAGATCACTGTGACAATAACATCAACAAAAGTGATTAAGAATCTGTCAATCCTTCAACAAGGAAACAAAGTCGTTTTTTTTCTCCTCTTAAACGATTTGTAAGTATTAGATTTCACTTAGTATGAAATAACTACATTCTTATAGTATGATTAGGGAGAGTAGGAGTGAATTTCGGCAGTAAAACATTCACCGTGTTTATATTGACACATGACTTATGATGCCACTGCAGCGAGAACAGGCCCGGTTCCTGCCAGCCATAGTCGGGTGGGCAGACAGATATCCCAGGTGGGCAATTTTGGGGGTGGGGTTAGGAAGATAGATACTATTCAACATTCGCTCACCTCGCATACTTTATTTCACCTACTGTAAAGTATAGAAATATAGGATCAGGGGACATTTTATGGGAAATTAAACACCTGAGTTAATTAATTATGAAGCTGTTTTTTGACTGCTTCATATTTACAAAAATGAGAAAATTAATGCAAATAATAAAAAATATAAGTAGGAGCCATGAAAATCTCGGGCTTCACCTGCCGATCGATTCGCTGGTGAAGGATTGATTCATTAACATAAGAAAAACAAAACCTGAGTCAGTGAAAGGAGTGAAAACCAGCAGGAACCGAAAGAAACAAGACTGCACTCGTCCGAGGAATTGATTATGATTCATTTAGGAAATATTTTCCCACATTTACACAGACATTCTTCATGTGAAACAAATCAGATTTTACAAGTGTTACACTCTGATTGGCCGAAATCGAGGGAACGGATCAGGAAGGAGACATGATTGTCCCCAAAAATTAAATATAATAATAATATATAAGTATATATATATATATATATATATATATATATATATCTATATATATCTATATATATATATATACATATAATATAATAACTGTAATATAAATAACAAAATGTATCATATTAATTAAAATAAACAGGTTTATAACATGCACACACACACACACATATACGCACACACACACACGACTCTGAGAGACAAAAAGAGAGAGAGAGAGAGAGAGAGAGAGAGAGAGACAGAGAAAAAAAAGAGAGAGAGAGAGAATCGAAGAGAGACAGAAAGAGAGAGAGAGACTGATGTCCAGTGTGTGTAGATATTTCATACCTACTGGATGTGTGTTTGTGTATGTGTGTGTGTGTGTGTATATGTGTGTGTGTGTGTGAGTGTTTTTCTAATGTTTTATTGACTTTGGTCTCTACTAAAATTCTTAAATTGATTTATTGGATGTAAAAATATGCCTCGTGTGTAAAAGTGAAGCTTTTTGTTCTTTTGTTCTTTAATGAATCCCTAGAGGAAGTAAAAATTCTAAAGACGCTTATAAGTGTTGTGTGCGTGTGTGTGGGCGTGTGTGTGTGTGTGTGTGTGTGCCGTTTATGTAATGAAAGTGATATCCAGAGACTTTTATTCTCTTTCTAACAAACAGCCTTTTTAATAGTTTTTTCCTCCTTCATGAGAACGCGGCCTTTCCAGTCCCACACTCATGAACTGTAGCTTAGATTTGATAGATTATGACTTCAGGGGTCAGAGGTTACGGTCGGGGGTCGGAGTCTGGGTGAGGGACGAGGGTTCAAACTCATAACCCTCTGGTTATTGTCCTCAGGACAGTGTGTATGAGAACAGTAGAATAATGCACAGAAAAATAACATTTCTTGATCCTCTTATTATTTATTACAATTTTTTATATTTTATATATTATTATTAATATAATTATTAATATAAATCTATATATTGTAGAAAAAGACAGTGTGTGTGAGGTTTTTAGATTCTCTGTATTTACAGTTTTTCTTTAACGTCTCTGAAATCTTTTATTAGATCAGATTTTTCAGATTAAATTAAATTTAACTTATTTTTTACGGTTACAAGGCAACGAAATGTAGCATCTAAGCAGATGTGTAAAACAGCAGCATAAACATATATACCGATATAAATATATCAATAACTCAATATACGTTTATTGTATTTCAGATTTTTATTTAAGCTTTAATCCAGGGATTTTCCTCGTTATCCATAAATCCTCCCAAATATCCTCTTTATTTTCCTGGTATTCCGGATTACGTCTATTAACTCCCGGTTTTCTCATCTGCACAGAAATAATCCTTAAAACGGGGTAACGTCATGTCGCCCTCCTCCTTTAGCGGATGAAGTGTTTTAAAATAAACCCTTGGTTTTTCTCCCCTTTGTTTCCCAAATCAATCTTGTTTAATAAATAAAGACACTGTGAAAGAACCTTTACCTTCACCCAGTCAGTCTCTGATTACAGCCCAGGACAGAGCAGGTATCCCGTCTGTACACATTATTTTTCATTGTTGTTAGAAACGAGTTAAATTCTTCTATAATTATATCCAGTTCTGATTCCACTCAAGGTGAAATAATGCTTTAATATGTTTAGTAGGAGCAGTAAAGGTCAGTGTTTGGGTTTTTGGTATCCTGCATATCTTTTTTTTTCTAAGAAAAGGGTAGTTAGGTTTATTTAAGTAAATCAGAATGTTATCAGTGTGTAATGTCAGATTATGACTCTCTTCATTCATGACAATTCCTTAATTTATTAAGCATCTGAAAGATACCATGTATCTCAGTGCAGGCTGACGGTTTGCTATATAGTGTATAAATGAATCTAACAAAATTTTACTGCCAAAGATTTTAGGATTCTTATGTAAGATGTATGTAATATTTAAGTAATGAATAATTAATATATAATCTAATATATAATATTAATATAATATAATGTATGTAATAATAATATAATATAATGTAATGAATATAATATAATATGGAATGTAATATAATATAATAATAAGTAATATAATATAATATAATATAATGTAATATAATACATAAATAATATAATATTAATAATATAATGTAATGTCTAATATAATAGAATAATACTATATATATATTAACTGTAATATACATAAAATATATATAATAATAATTCAATATATATATAATATATATAATATAATGTAATATAATAGTAATAATATAAATATATAATGTAATGTAATGTAATATAATATAATATAATATGTAATATAATGAATATACAACATAATATATAATATAATATCATATAATAATATAATGTATAAGTAATGTAATTAATATAATAATATAATATATATATAATATAATAAGTAATATGTAATGTAATGTAATATAATATAATAATGAAGTAAAATATAAATATAAGTAATATAATAGAATATAATGTAGTAATGTAATGTAATATAATGAAGAATTAAATATAATATAAATATAATTATAATATAATGTATAATATATAATAAATATATGTAATATAATATAATATAATAATGTATATATAATGTATAAGTAATATAATATACTTATATATAATAGATATATAAATGATAATATGAAGTAAATATCAATAATATAATGTAATATAATGGGAAGTATAATTAATCTATAATAATAATTAAATAAAATAATATAATATAATATATAATAAGTAAGTACTAATGTAATAATAATATTATAATCTATATAATGTATAATAATATATACTAAGTAATGTATATATGTAATATAATGTAATATAATAATATAATAATTAATATATAATATAATAAATAATATAATATAATATAATGTAATGTAATGTAATGTAATATAATATAATATAATAATAATATAAATATAATTAAATATAATATAATGGAATAATAAATATAATATAATATAAATATAATAATGATATAATGTAATGTAATGTAATGTAATGTAATATAATATAATAATAATTAATATAATTATAATAATTAAATAATGTAAGATAATATAATATAATATATCTGTAAGTGTTAATGTAATGTAATATAATATAATATAATAATGAATTAAAATAGATATAATATAATATAATATAATATAAGTAATGATAATGAAATGTAAGGTAAATGTATCTGTAATGTAATATAATATAATAATAATTAAATATATAATATAATATAATATAATGTACATGTAATGTAATGTAATGTAATGTAATATAATATAATAATAATAATGAAAAATATAATATAATGTAATATAATATAATATAAATGTAAGTAATGTAATATAATATAAATATAATATAATGTAATGTAATGTAATGTAATGTAATATAATATAATATAATGGTAATGTAATAAAATCTAATTTAATATATATAATATAAATATTAATTAATATTATATTAATATAATTTGATGTAATTAATTAATTAATGTAAAAAGAATACAAAAGTAGAATCAATTTAAATAAACATCGGCAATTAAATTTAATGTATTAAATGTACTAAAATTCTTTAAATGTGTTTATAAATTAAAGAATAAAGATGAGCTTTGACACTAAACACATCAGCACTACTTTTATAATCCAAAATTTAAAAAACCCAATAAATTCCTACACACACACCGCTGCGTATTTGCTCACACACTTTAGGATCTACAGGATATGGAAACAGTGCTGATGGTAGCGTTGAAGGAGGTTTGATTAATTCCCCTCAGTGTGCTGATGTTTTGCTGTTGATAAAATAATCCAGCTGTTTGTGAGTTTAAAGTCTTGTTGGTGATTCAGTGAAATAGTTCTGTCTGGTTTGTGGTGTAAACATGGTTCTTCCTTGGCTTCCTCTCGCTCTGACTCAACATTCTGAGACTGAGAGGTGTTGTCTCGTGGTGTTTACTCGCCCGCTCCTGCTCGTTAAACGCCATATAACTCAATAAATATTGAGGACAGAGCAAACGTTGGCCTTCAGATTCAATCCAAAGAAAACTTGCATAATGTTTTAATTTCTGGTAGCCCTTCAAGCAGATACTCTTCAGTTTTTTTGGTAGCCTTAACTGAATTTAAGTAGCTTGAAAAAAACAAGACATTATTAAGGGTAAATATTTTAAAAGACAATCAAACCATTTTTAAAACACCAATAACAGTCGTATAAAATATTTCAATTACAGTCATTAATCTGAATATTTGGTTCTAACATCCTGAAACATCCTAATCCAGATGTGAGCGATTTTCCTTATTCTCCATTGCGCAGGTGTTTATCTCCATCACATGATTAAACTCACTGTGTAAGATCTCACTCGTCATGTGAAATGTGATGGACAGGGATATGTTTTGGTAGCCCGACTGGTAGACACAGTAGGTTCGGGATAACGATTTTGCAAGCCTTGTAAAGTGTTTTTTTTCCCTCCATGTTTCTTGTGGTGATGTCACGACTCTAAGGTTTTTGTCCTCTTGAACTTTTGCTGTCATAGCCAATGATGTCTGGTTAGAAATGCAGGACTGTAACTATCCGAAGGTGATGATGTAACATTACTGCTAGCTAAAATATTAAAGCCGACTGTTAAAGAATGCGATAACATGAATCAGTGAATTTGAGTTCAATGTGAATTTATTATCAGTAATTAATTCATTAAGATAATCATTCAAATCATCCAGTCATTTATATCAATCGGATTCAGAGATGAAGACTGTAATACTAATTCTGTCCACTAGATGGAGGAAAAACAATAAAAGACATCACTTACATCACATCCATCTGAGCGGAAATAAGACTCCATCATGGTTCAATCACGAGTCGAGTATAAATTCGCTTACAGTTAGATGTTGTGAGAGTTCTAAAGAAGCCAATCAGAGCTTCTCATCAAATCACATCGTTTTCCAAAGTTTACAGATAAATTCGCACATAAAACAGTTTTGATTATTATTTATTACATTTTTTAATAAATACTAATATGACAAACAGTAATTATTTTTCATTTAATCGATTAAACAAATGATCGTGTCTCTAAAGAAGCTCCTCCCACTTCATGTGCACTGATCATTAGAAAAAGCTGCAAACTGTCGAGTCTGTCATTTCCTGCTAATTTCCTTCCTAATCTACCGGTTGATCAGGTCGAATACCTGACGTTCGGGGACATCATGTTATAAAGTCAGTCCTCAGCAGCTGTTGCTTGGTAATGATTTTGTTTACATTTTTGCACAAATAGCT
>VCAZ01000024.1:3791642-3839142 GCA_005784505.1 Bagarius yarrelli
ACTTGATGCTGTTTAAAGATGAAATATTAAAATCATTGGTTTGATCCCAAACTGTAGGTCATATGATCACGTCCCCCCCGGCGAAACTCTCCTCATTTTACATGCTGGATGCTCATCATGCTTCGCTGATTGCTTGCATTTTCTCATGAACTCGATATCCTTCCTGTCAGCAAACTGAAAGTGAGAGTGCGTCTCCTGATCAGGCCTTTCCCCAGCAAGTAGCACTGGGTGATTGCCAAAGTTCACAGGATGGAATTCCTGACACACACACACACACACACACACACACAAACTTCCAAAGCTAGGTTTTTTAGCCGTGGAAATTCAGCCTAGCGTGACTGACAGCATTTTTCCCATCAGAGGGAATCGAACAGAAGATGAAATGGTTTCCATGGCAGCGGATTTACTGTACAAATAGAACATGAGGAAAATGTGAGAAAACAAATCGCGCCATTTTCCGGCTTTACAGCGTTACGCGTTACGACGCCATCATGTGGCAGACAGAACACGACATTTACATTGTGAGATTTCAGTTAATTTCTTTCTTCTGCAGAGATAAAATTCTCCAATCACATCCCGTCCACAATGGCTTCTTCCTCGCTCCTTATTTAATATATAAACGTCTAAATGTTTTATTGTGTTAGAATTAAATTCATTTTTTTTTTATCTTTTATTATTTCAATTAAAATAGATGGATTTTGTGTATTTCACTTTTATTTATAAAATAATTGAATAATTAAAATTGTAAGATTTCAATTATTCTTATTAATATAATTAATTAATATTTAATATACTAAATATATTAACATTATTAATATAAATATATTTATTAATAAAGCATATTGAAAAATATTAACCCAAACTCACGTGTCCTGTTTCTTTGACTCTCATCATGAATGCAAAAGTTTGTGCACCCTGACACACAAAACAGCTTTGTTTATTAATAATTAGTAAGTAAGTTAAAGTATTATTATTGTGCAGATTATTTTCTAATTAAATTTAAATGTCCAACAGGCGAAAAACGTTTGCATTGTGTCGCCTTCTGTTTTATTAAACCCCAAACCCTCCAAAAGGATTACAAGCAGAACCAAAGAGAATTAACTATTAAAGTACCATTCAATAAATACAAAAAAATAAAGGAAGGAAGGAAGGAAGGAAGGGGGGTGGAAGACAGGGGGAAGGAAGGAAGAAAGGAAGGAAGGAAGGAAGGAAGGAAGGAAGGAAGGAAGGAAGGAGGGGAGGGAAGGGAAGGGAGGAAGGGAGGGAGGGAGAAACTTGGGCTTCTCCTGGAGCAGATGGTCAGATGCTGAGAAGGTGCCAAGCTTTAGTGGGAACGTGAAAAATGTTTAACCTGTTAACCCAACCAGCGTGTATGAATGAATACTGATTAATTCAAACAATTTACATTTTTCCACCTTCTAATTAAAGCGACACGTCACACTTGTGACTTAGTGAGTCTCGACTGTGGTGGTGCTTCATGGGAGGTGAAATATCTCATGGAACCTTCAGCTCACAGGGTTAGCTGTTCCCACGGGGTTTCCTGACGCTCTTTAAAAGTTGTCTAAATGTTAGGACAAAACGTTCTTTAGATAATGTTCTTATAACGTCATTAGAAAACGTTCCTAGAACTTTCTTTAAACGTTCCTATGATGATATTTGTACTTGGTAAATCTTTAAAAAATCGTTTTACAAAAAACGTTAAAAAAAATTACCATAAAAAAAAAACACACAAAATAATGTTCTAATAACGTCAAGCTAACTAGACCTTTTCACGTTTTTTTGAAAAAAAACGTTCTGGAAACTAAAATAGAACGTCGAAAAAATGTTCCCAGCAAATTTGTTAGCTTGTTTAGAACTTTTTGTTTTGCCACTTTTGTATTCAGAGATGCGGGAAATGTTCAATTTTACCCAAAAATATACAGTATATTCCCACCTCACGTGACATCAGAATAAGCGACAGGTGGTGCCTTTCCAATCAGCGGCAGGTGGCGCTCCATGATCTTACATTGCTTGTGTACGTGTGCGCGCGTGTGTGTGTGTGTGTGTGTGAGTGAGTGAGTGAGTGAGTGAGAGAGAGAGAGACGAGAGAGAGAGAGAGAGAGAGAGAGAGAGAGAGAGAGAGAGAGAGAGATATGGGTTTGTGTGTGATGCGGGGTGGAAAGCCTCGGCTGCCCCGCTCTGTAGCTCTTCCTCCGTCGCGGTGATCCACGCTGCGCTCTCGCCTTTCCATCCCAACGCGGACATCCGGTCAACTGATCCGTCTCCCACCTCCCTCCCAAATGAGAGCAGCATCCTTTCTCTGGTGAATTCAGGGACTAAGAGCGGAGGAGGAGAGGAGAGAAGAAGAAGGATTGGAAGAGAAGGAGTGGAGAGGAGAGGAGGACAGCGGAGGAGAGGAGAATAGAGGAGAGCGGCGTTTCCTTTGCTCCTTTTCTGGTAAGTGCGCAACATTTATCCATCCTTTCTTCTTCTTCTTCTTCTTCTTCTCCACCTCTTTTTGCTCTGCGTGTTTTAGTGATGAAAGGATGCTCTATAAATCCCGGAAGGGCGGAAGTCTGTGCGCTTTTTTGTCTTTCTGCACGATGCGTATTTTACTGTCGGGTCTTTTTTTTTAGTGCGGTTCTAATTTGAGTGACTCAAAATTAAGTGTTTTTTTGGAAACAATGCCAGATGCATTAGAGACCAGGTTTGGAGCAAAATGTGCTCACACATGCAAACACACTCACTTACACACACACACACACGTGATAAAATCTATTTTATCCCAACAATTTATGCAAGAGGCTTAGAGGCTTGCACACCTCCAGAGATAAGCTGTTCATTATTTGGTACCTTTAGTACCAGACATTCGATCAGCTTTCAGAATAATGGGGCTATCTTGGTCCACATTAAGGTGTAATTCCTAACAATAAAGTTTACACAGACATACCAATGGTACAGAAGATGTGTTAATGATGGGGTGACAAGAAGCTTCCTAAAGTATAGTTTGGTACCTTTTTTTTTTAAATCGTGCCCATTTGGATATCCGAATGTGGATAGCTTTTATTTATCTTGTTATTTTATTTATTTTTTTTATTGAATGATTTTATTTCTATTTCCAGCAGCGGTTGGAAATCAATAAGGTATTAAACTCTAGCTGTCCTTGTTGCAGTTGTGCTTTAATTTGAGGTCAAACGTACAAGACATGCACACTACATGGTTCCACATGAGCGCCAAGGACAGAGTAGCACTCAGTGCTGTTATTTTTAAAAGCGCTGAACTCGACATTGTCGAAGAAAAAAAAAAAAAACAAGGGGTCAATTCTGAAAATACAGGAAAAGTGGAACAATGTCAGAAATAAAACCTAGCCAGCGGTGCTGTACTGTGTCACAGTCAGGGTTCCGGGATTTATAACATAACGATCTATGGTTCTTACATGGCCCTTGAAGGCTGCTGTAAAAGCGAAATAAAGTTTAGGTACTGCATTTCAGTACCCATGAATTTCTAAATAAGAAGCTGCTAAAAATGTTCAGCTCTCTGTTTGGGTGGTTCATCATTAGTTCCCGTTCAGTTTCCTGAATTGTACACACGTTAGGTGAGTGTGAGGTCATGTTAGGATCTCCAGGACGTTGTTGACTCCCAGCGGTGTTTCACCCGCGACTCCTATGTTTAAGGATCAGCTCTTGTTTTGTCTCCGGTGCTTTAATATGGAGACCGGACGTGTGAAGGTTCACCCTGCAGCTCTTTCAGCTCAGGATTAATAGGTGTTGCTGTCAGTGTTGGAATCGAGTCAGATGGTCAATTTTTAATGAGTCACGCTCAAGTGCGACTTCAGCGTCCGGGTCAAAGGTCAGACAGCTGATCACGATCCTAATACACGCTTCTTGTGTTTTAGGGATGTGTAGCCTCAGTGGTGAAGGTGTTGAACGCCTTACTGATGATTGTGGGTTTGCTTCCCAATACCAGCTAGTTACCACTGCTGGGCCCCTGAGCAAGGCCTTTACCCTGCAATTGCTTAGTTGTATAAATAAAATAAATGCTGTAAAAATGCTGTAAATGTGTGATTTAGTGTAAGTTATGGTTTCTATGGTAACGTGTCTCTCACATGGAAAACATAAAACTGTTTATTGAAGGAGTCTCCAGTGTGAGAAGAATAAAATAAAACACTACAGGTTGTGTTGTTAACACAATTGATTAACTTTTGAAAAGGCTTATCAGAAGATCGTAGGTTCAATTCGAAGCACCACCAAGATGCCAAATTGGGCCCCTGAGCTCGGCCCTTAACCCTAACCTGTTCAGTTAATGAATGTAAGTCTCTATGGATAAGATAACCTGCAAAATACGGTAAATGTTAATATAAAGCTTCTCTACTACTATTTTTGTCAGACAATCTTTTCCCAAATGAGCAGTTGAGGGTTAAGAGCCTCACTCAGGGGCCACGCAGTGGAAGCTTGGTGGTGCTGGAAATTACGCCTACAATCTTTTGAATAGCAGCCCAACTGCTAAATCACTGAGCTACCACTTCTCTAGGTTAACGGACCAGCGTTAAAACACAAACGTAAGTCATTTCAAGGTAAAATGAAGGTTCGATTTGCGCTAACAGATTCGCTTGTTTTGTTTTGTATTTTCTTTTTTATTCGTAGCTGCTTAATGTTTCTGATGGAAATTTCACACTGGTGCCAAATAACCGGAATGTTGTTTCTCTTTCATTACATGAATTTAGAATTTAATGCAAAAACAGAAATACACAACCTGAAGCTATTTTTCTCTTGCAGTCTCTGGCAGGATGCGTCGCTCTGCTTTCCGTCTCTGCTGTGTTTAATTTATTTATTTGTGTATTAGACCCTTTGGTCAGATTGTGTTTTGGGTAATTGTTACTGGAGCTTCTGGTACAACGGAGTGATCTGCCAAAAGACATTTCTTTTGATTGTCTTCCATGCCATCGCCATCTCGCTCGGTCCTCGCTCCCCCTTCCGAGACTCGTTCCCCCTCCGAGTGTTGTTGTGTGTTTGAGGTGTGTGTGTGTGTGTGTGTTTGTTTGTGGGGGGGGGTGGTGGGGGGGGGGGTTTTCTTTTGGGGGGTTCTTTTCTTGTGAGGCAGCATGCTAGAAAACGGCCATGTGTTTGAAGATTAATAGCAGAGAAAATGCGAGACTTTTTTTCTAAAAAAAAAAGTGCTAATTTAACAGATGGACTTCATGAACATTCCTCCAGGCTCGATTTTATGAAGATGAAGAATAATGAACTTCATCATCATCAGGCGTGTATAAATAACAATTTAACACTGTAATGTTGGTCCGTCAATAAACGTAAAATCGAAAGGGTTTAATATTAATAGATCTTAAAAGTAATGAAATATCATTTTATTCGCGATAAAAGCGAATAAGAAAAAATAAACGTATAAGTAACGAATATTTTGCAAAAACACTCCAATAGGCTGTACTGGAATAAACCGGTTTTATTAAGTATAATGTACAGCGTTTACCTTGGAGATCAGACGACTCCACTTGCTAACGCGCAGGTCTGACTAGCTATCAGTGACACCTGGGATGCTGCACGTTTACTATGGTATTTGCTACGCTAACTAGCGGTTGGGTGTCTGACTTCTCGCAACTCAAACCAAAAAAATCAGCCGAGAGATGTCTCGTATCTCCAAAAACTCGTTAGTTGGGACACTCGTTAGTCAAAGGTACCGCTGTATATAAAAAAAAATAAAAAATAAATAAAGCATTAAATTTGTTTCTTATTTATTAACCGAAAATCGTTTTTAACATCACTAAATTTCTTTGTCTTCTTCGTTACAGGGTAAAAGGGTGCACAAACTTTTGCGCTGGAATCTATTTTGGGTCAGCATCTAAAAATTTTCTAAATACTTGAATCTTTGTAATGTTTAGAAAATGAAAAAAGCTCCAAGCACATGTTACAAATGGCCTTTATATGCAAATGAGCTACACTGTATGCAAATAAGCATCTATTATGCAAATGAGCTCCTGGTCTGAATCTGCATTTTTTCGTCGATCAGTTTGATGTGAATGTTTATTATTCAGAATGTTGTACAAATAAAACGTATTTATTCAATTTAAATATAAAACAAATTTGACAGACATTCCTGCACGTGTTGACATATAAATAAATAAATAAATAAATAAATAAAAGCATTGCATTTAAAGCCGTGTCCTCGTCCGTCCCCTCCGACACTCGGGATTAATCTCATCTCGGCTCGTGTCACATTTCTAACACTGGTAATATCTTTGCGTTCGGGCCTCCATTTTTTTGACAGTTAATTTGATACAGAACGCTCGCTCTGGAAATTTATGTTTGGATGCGGAGACGGCGCGCGACAGGAAGAAGCTTTGAACGGACCTCAAGGCCGTGCGGTCGGGTTCTGACGCTGTGTTTTCATTGTTATTGTCGTCTTTTGTGATATTATTATCTTCGATAAGAGACGAAGCTAATCTAATTCCGTAAGTTTGAGAATCAGGGAGTAAATCTGTTCTATTAGCGACTGTGATTGAGGTTTATATGCTGTGAGTCTTCGCTTTATAATCCTTCAAACTTAATTGCTTCTGTAATACGCTTGAATCTCTCCCTCTTTCTCTCCCTCCCTCTTTTTCTCACTCTCTCTTTTTTAAAGATATTTTTGGGCATTTTTCCAATTTATGTATAAGACAGACAGAGATGAAATGGGGAAGATGGGGGGAGGGGGCGGAATCGAACCCAGGTCGCCAGAGCGCAACTGCCCTCTCTCGCTCTATCTTAATCTCTCCCTGTGTTTCTCTCTCTTTCTCCGTCTCTCTCTCTGTCTCTGTATCTTTCTCTGTCTCTCTCTCTTTCTTCTTCTCTTTCTTGCTTTTCCGCTCTCTGTCTCTGTCTCTCTCTCTCTCTCTGGGTCTCTCTCTTGTGTCTCTCTCTCTTTCTTCGTCTCTTTTCTTCCGTCTCTCTCTCTTTCTCTTTTCTTCTTCTCTCTTTTTCCTTCTCTTCTTCTTCCTTTTCTTTGCTGTTTTTTCCTTTCTTTTTCTTGCTTTTTTTTTTTTTTTTTAATTACTTGTTTTTTTTTTTTTTTTCTTGTTTTTTTTTTTTTTTTTTTTTTTTTTTCCCTTTTTTCCTTCTTTTTTTGGTTTTTTTATCTTCTCTTCTTTAACATTTTCTTTTTTTCTCTCTAGGTTTCTTTCTCCATTTCTTCTTTCGTTTTCTTTTTTTTTTTGCTTTTTTTTTTTCTCTGTGTCTCTATCTCTTTTTTCTCCTCTCTCTTTCTCATTCTTCTCTCTCTCTGGTATCTTTCTGTCTTTTTCTTTCTTGCTTTTTCTTCTTTGTGTCTCTCTTTTTTCTTTTCGTCTCTTTCTTTGCTTTTCCGCTCTCTCGTCTCTCTTCTCTCTCCTCTCTGTCTCTGTCTCTGTATCTCTCTCTGGGTCTCTCTCTCTTTTTCCGTCTGCTCTTGCTTTTCTCTCTTTCTAAAAAAAAAAAAAGGGGTTCTCACCCAAGATTAGACTGTACATGTCCCAGTCCATCGTCTCTTTGTTGTGGTGAAGTTGTCTTGTCCCCTTACCAGTAAAACACCCCCAAAGAATAATGTTTCCACCTCCATGTTCTTTGGTAGACTTCAGACGGGCCTGTACATGTGCTTTTTTGAGCAGGGGGACCTGGACCAGGTGCTGCAGGATTTCAGGCGTAGTGTGTTTTCCCAATTTTCTTAGTGATTTTGGTCCAGGAGATTTCAGCCCATTTGCTTCTTCACTGTGTCCTCATCTGACAGGACCAAGACGGGGGGGGGGGGGGGGATTTGTTCAGCTCATACTTGTCTTCAGGTCCTCATCTGAGGTTCATACGTTCAAATGCGCATAAAACAACATTATACCAGTTTAATAAAAGGTCCAAACGGAGCGTCTAATCTCTGTTTGCTGAGTCACGGCGCTCTGCCTGTTTACTGGAGGTGAGGAGATGATGAGGAGATGGAGAGATGGAAATGAAGGAATAAACAGTGTGCTGTGCAAGCAGCCATGCAGGAAACCTCCTGATTACGGATGCATGATCCATCATACTCGACAGGTTTTTTCCTTTTTTTTTTTTTTTTCCCTTCGCTTCACAGACCTCTCTTGATTTTCTTTGTTTTATTCACATTTTATGAATAAAGTGCCAAATAACTCATTCGGTGCCCCCGAGTTTTACACTTTGGGTGCTATTTTGTATTTTCAAGGAAAACAGAGGAACGTTACAAAAATCGGCGTCTTACACTGCAGACTGTATTTTAAGCATTGCGTAATTTTTGGTGCCGTCCCACTAGACCTTCTCCTCCTCATCAACATCCTCATCATTATCCTCAGACACTTCCTCTTCCACATCATCCTCATCATCCTCATCATTACATTCCTCATCCTCCTCCTCCTCATCATCCTTCATAACATTATTAGCCTATCATCCTATCATCATCATCATCATCCTCCTCCTTCCTTATCATCCTAATCCTCATCATCCTCATCATTCATCTCACCCACCTCCTCCTCATCCTTATCATCATCCTCATATCATCATTATCTTCATCTTATTCATCCTCATCAGTCATCATTATCACTTATCATCCTCCTCCTCCTCCTTCTCATCATTATTATCATCCTCATCATCCTCATCAACATCCTTATCATTATCCTCACCCACATCCTCCTCATTATCCTTATCGTCATTATCATCATCCTCGTCATCCTCATCATCTTCATCCTTATCAACATCCTTATCATTATCCTTATCCTCATCATCATTATTCTCAGCATCAACCTTATCATCGTCATTCTCCTCATTATTTACTTCCTCCTTGACATTAACATCATTTTATCATTATTAATATCCTCATCCTCCTTGTTATTCTCATTATTATCCTCATCATCCTCATCATCATTACAATCAACATCCTTACTATCATCCTCATAATTATCATAACCATTATCATCACCATCATCATCCTCATGTTCATTATACTCCTCCTCTTTATCATTCTCATCATCTTTATTGTCCTTATTCTCCATATTATTCCCCTCCTCATTATTATCCTTCTCATCTTCATTTTCTTTATCCTCATGATTCATTTTAACCTCATCCTCATTATTTTCATACTCATCTTCATCATCCTCAACCTCCTCACCTTTATCATTATGCTTATCATGTCCATCCTCATTACCCTCATCCTCAGCATCCTTCTCAGCAGCCTTCTCATCCTCATCCTCCTGATTCTCATAATCCTCATCATTATCATCTTAATTATACTCTTCTTCATCTTTATCCTCATCATCCTCAGAGAAAATAGTGCCGGTCACTTCTTGAGCATCAGAGTGCTGATTCCCTGCAGCTTGAAACTGTGGCAACCCTCAGCAGTGCCGTTACCATGACATCGGTCGATTACCAGGCTCCTCGCTGCGCTCTGTCGATGATGGCCGTCAGCGTGGTGACGGGGGCAAAAACAAGACAATAAGGGTGCTGCGGTTTTATCTACAGATTTAGGGGGGAAAAAGTTTCTTTATACTTTGGTAAGTTTATTTCAGAACACCAGACACATCAGGGGCAAATTTGCATGTTGAAGAAAGATGGAGGAAACTATAGAACCTGATAGAAAACCACACAAACAAAATCTGATTTTATTTTATCTCAGAACGTCTTTAGAGATTACTTTCCAGTTGAAATGGATGAAATGTAAATCATGATTTTTATTGTTTTTCCTCTCTAGTGGTACAACATTAGCATTACAGCTCTTTGATTTCGACTGATATTAATGACTGAATTATTTGGAAGATTCTTGATTCTTGATTCTTAAATCATTTATTGATAATAAACTCACATCAAACTTTGATTGACTGATTCATGATACATTTATTTACTTTTTTTAATATTGTTGCTAGCATCAGATATTTACACTCCTGCAGAAAAATCATTTATCCATTGCTTCATAATTTCAATGTGTAATATTAGCACCTCCTGCTATTTATCCCCACCCCCACTTCACCCCCCATGTTTCTGAGACCATGAGACAAAAAGTGTTTTTGTGGTTGGAGCTGCAATAACGTGCATTGGGCTTATTGATGATTGAACGTATCTCAGCTGCCGCATTGAAGGAAGCGGAACTCGGGTTTGTTCTTGTGGCCTTTTGTCTAAACGAGTGTGTTTCCCGATTGATAAGCCGCAGAAAGGCTCCTTTGGTAAGACGCTTCTGTTTAGCGCCAGAATCGGGTCGACCTCACAGATAATACGCAGCTTTGTCCCTGTTTGTCACATACAAGGAGAAACCGATTATATTCTCCGGAGACTCGTCCCAATATTGGAGCTGTCATCCCCTCACTCACGCCACCATTCAGCTCCCAGTCAGACATGCACTCGTTATCTACAGGACAACAAAACGCAGCGTTCCACAGGCGGCTGAAGGTTATGAAGATGCTGAAAGGTTTTAGATCCACGTTCTACAACTGAAACGAGCTAAAACGGTTAAAAAGGGAAACGAAGAAGCAGAAAGTTACAACAAATAGATCATTTATGTCATGTTTAGCATCTATCTATCTATCTATCTATCTATCTATCTATCTATCTATCTATCTATCTATCTATCCATCTATCTATCTATCTATCTATCTATCTATCTATCTATCTATCTATCTATCTATCTATCTATCTATCTATCTATCTCTTTCTCTCTTTCTTTCTTTCTTTCTTTCCCCAGCAGCAACGAGGCTCTTTAGGAAGGTAATGATTTATTACTCACTCTTAAATGCTAATATTTTTGTCCTCCCTTTGGACACGGCCACCGAGCGTCCACTTCCTGTTTTTCCCGGCCGGCTGTGAGATAAGAGTGAAGTCTGATAAAGCGGCGTGTGATTCTATGAGAGGAGAAGCTTCCTCACTCTGATCTGAAGGAATTTATCTATAGACCTTAAAGCAGAAATCAATTGCAGTGTGAAAGCTCGCCGGAATCAGACTTGTGCTGTCTGTCTGATCATTTTGGCTTTATTCACTGCTTCGTAATGTATGTATCGTATTTCCTGAGGCATGAGTGATTCCAGAGCTGCGCCAAGAACCAAGAACTGAGCAAAGCAGCCCAAAAAAACCTGATATAAACTAAGAAAGGTTTACTCTGCAGTGGGTGAGATCCTCCTATGAACATAGGATCGCACTGATCATAAAATAATCAGATCACAATGACCATCAGATCACACTGATCATAAAATAATCAGATCACAATGACCATCAGATCACAATAACCATCATATCATACTGATCATAAAATAATCAGATCACAATGACCATCAGATCACACTGATCATAAAATATATCACACTGATCAAAAATAATAAAGTCAGATCACACTGACCATCAGATCACACTGATCATAAAATAATCAGATCACACTGATCATAAAGTAATCAGATCACAATGATCATCAAATTACAATGACCATCAGATCACACTGACCATCAGATCACACTGATCATAAAATAATCAGATCACAATGACCATCAGATCACAATAACCATCATATCATACTGATCATAAAATAATCAGATCACAATGAGCATCAGATCACAATAACCATCAGACCATCAGATCACACTGACCACCAGATTACATCCATCATAAAATAATCAGATCACACTGACCATCAGATCACACTGATCATAAAATAATCAGATCACACTGACCATCAGATCACACTGATCATAAAATAATCAGATCACACCTGATCACACTGATCATAAAATAATCAGATCACAATGACACAGACCATCATATCATACTGATCATAAAATAATCAGATCACAATGACCATCAGATCACAATAACCATCAGATCACACTGATCATAAAATAATCAGATCACAATGACCATCAAATTACAATAACCATCAGACCATCAGATCACACTGACCATCAGATTACATCCATCATAAAATAATCAGATCACACTGACCATCAGATCACCACTGATCTAAATTACAATGAGCATCAGATCACAATAACCATCAGATCACACTGATCATAAAATAATCAGATCACCATGACCATCAAATCACAATGACCATCAGACCATCAGATCACAATAACCATCAGATCACACTGACCATCAGATCACATCCATCATAAAATAATCAGATCACAATGACCATCAGGTCATTAGATCAGTTCAACCATAAGATCATTAGATTACCCTGATTATTAGATTACACACTGTTCTTCAGATCATCAGACTAATTATGAGATCATTCTCTCCCCCTCTCTCACCCCTCTCTCTCTCACTCTCTCTCTCTCTCTCTCTCTCTCTCTCTCTCTCTCTCTCTCTCTCTCTCTCTCTCTCTCTCTCTCTCACTTACACACACACACACACACACTGACCAGGTAATTAAATAGTAAAGTTACTGGCAGACGTTTGCGTGGGCTTTAACCCAACGAGGTGTCCTGCGGCTTTCACTGCCGCCTCCGCTGATTCGTTTAGTGTGATAAAACGCAGACGATCCCAAACTTCACACAGCCAATCAGAACAAACCAGAAAAAAACGAGCTGTAGAAAAACACAACATGCACAGCATCACAAACCACACGTCAGAAGATCACACCTGCAACACACTGCCAAACACACAGTGATAAACACCCGGGAAGTGTGTAGTGTTGATGCAATACTTATTTTCTCTTCTTATTCTTTTATTTATTTCTCTTTCTATCATCATCATCTTCATTCTTTTTTCTCTTTTCTTTTCTTTATTATTCCCTTTTTTTCTCTTTCTGTTTTTTTCCTGTTTTTATTATTTATCTTTCTCCTATTTTTATCATCATCATCATCTTCTTCTATTTCTTCTTTTTCTACTTTTCTGCTGTTCTCTCTTTCCTCACTGTGGTTTGCGTTGGTCCCGTCCATTTTTTATTTTATTTTTTTTATTTTTTTATGTTTGTCAGTGTGAATGTTTAGAGAGAGACAGAAAGAGTGAGGGAGAGCGAGTGAGGGGGAGAGAGAGAGCGTGAGGAAGAGGGAAAGAGAAAGAGGGAGAGAGAGAGAGAGAGAGAGAGAGAGAGAGAGAGAGAGTAATCTGCTTCATTCCGGATTTAATATCTGACATTAGGTGGAAGTAAATTGGGGCCATCAATCACCCGGCAGCTCGTTTGGGCTGGACGTTAGCACTGAATTTTAACAAGCGGAGCAGTCAGGCGGGATCCCGGCACCGGATTAGAGGCTTGATGGTTTTTATAAATGAAGGCAATTATGTTTGGGTTCTAAGCAGGGAAAATGTTTTTTCTGTTACCTGTGTAATATTTATGGAGTTCCGTGTTGATGGGTGACCTGTGGCGTCTGCTGTAATTGATCAAAAACGCAGTGAGCACAGAACGGTGGTGATGAGGTCCATTCCCAATAAATATTTGTGTTTAATCGCTGTGTTTGTGTGTGTGTGTGTGTGTGTGTGTGTGTGTGTGTGATTTTTAGATTTACATCATTTGGCAGACGCTGTGATCCCAAGAGATGCACAGAAATACAGCTTTAATGATCTATGAATGAACAGATCAAACTGGATCACCAACAAAGTGTAACAAACCCATAAAGACCAAAGAAAGAAAGAAAAAGAACAAATGAAAGAGAAGAGGAAAAGAAAAAAATAAAAGAATAAGGTAAAGAAGGTAAAATAGAAGAAATGGAGGAAACCAAAAAGTAAGAAAATAAAGAAAGAAAAAAAAGGACAAGAATGAATGAAAGGAGAAAGAAAGACAGGAAAGGAAAGTCTCTCTCTTAGTAATTTACCTTTCTTCTTTTGTTTTTGTTGTTTTGTTTTTTTTTGCTTTTTTACTTAGTTAATGGAACTCTAATCACAGGTCATTAAACCGGTTCTGAAATGTTGGGACGCGGAAAAGAAAAGGCAAAAACGGCAAAAACTTCAGGCAAGTAAGGAGGTTTGAACAGAGGTGTAAAGAGCGAGCGGGGGCGATTGTTTGACAGGCGTGTCAGGTCTGGTTCAGCAGAGCTGCTCCTGCAGGATGAAGAGGAGGAGGAAAAGAAGACGCTCTGGTGCTCCTGCGGAGGGACGATGGACACGGATCAGAGCCGAGCCCTTTCTCCTCACAGTTACGCTCTGTACTCGCCGGGAGGCGGAAAAAGGAAGCGGCTCAAAACACGACCCGATGTCACTTTTCTGGAGTCGTGTTCGAAGAGAGAGGGCATTCCGGAGGGCAGATTTGACACTCTTCATCTTCTCGACTGACGGCTATGGGCTTTCAGCCAATTGCTTCACCTAGTCGGGATTCTTACTTCTGGAAAGGCAAAGAAAAGCATTTTTTGTCTAGTAACAAGTTTTAGGAAATACATCGCTGCTTTCCTAAACCCTAAATGCGATTTATAAAGCTGGTGTACAGGTTGGTGTACAACGTTGTTACTTCAGGGACATTTATGTATACACTCTGGGGCGCCGCTAACGATTTTAGGCCCTATGAAAAAATTTGATGTTGGTCCACTTCCACACCCATTCTAAACATACTAACTAACTTTGTGGGTTTAAGTACAAGCCAAGTACCACCAAGTTACCGCTGCTTGGCCCCTGAGCGAGGCCCTCAACCCCTAAATGCTCAGTGTGTAAGTCGCTCTGAATAAGAGCGTCTCCTTAATGCTGTAAATGTAACTTAAATAACTGCTAGTAATGTTACTACTTATAAACCAGATCTCTAGAGGTCTAAAGTACATAGGCCCTTACAATCGTTCTAACTGTCCCCCGTTTTCGGCACCCCTGATTGGAGTGTTCTCCACCAGTCTCATTCCCGTTCAGCTGGATTTGATGGAAATCATTCCTTTTATTGTTTTCCTTTTAGTAAACAACATTATTATTACAGCTGAATCTGAATGATACAAATGACTAAACGTTTGAGGGGCAGTGGTGGCTCAAAGGGTTCAGGCGCTGCATTGTTGATCAGAAGACCTAGGTTCAAGCCCCACCACCCTCAGTCTAAGTTGTTGATCTAAAGACCAGAAAAATCTGGATTCGAGCCCCATAACCGCCAGCCAGCAACAGGGGCGCTGTATCATAACTGACCTTCTGACCTCCAACTTATTGAGATGGGATATGCAAAGACAGGATTTCACTCTGCTGTAAAATAAAGGCATTTACATTTGGTTCCATGTTCTCCATCTCTCTTCCATTTCTCCTCCCGATTTATTCTTGTAAAAGCGTTTCAGTAAACCAGAGATCCGATTTTTTTGTTTACTCAGCCGTTCAGTACTGTGATTTTCCAATCCAAGCCTTCAGCTCGTGAGCTTTGTCAGAGCTTTCATGTCTTATCAGTGGTACAGGAATGAAATGTCGGGACTCGACACCAGCTGATCCGCTGCTGTACAAAGGCAGAAGTAATTACTATTCGGCTTTAGCTGGAAACAAAAGAAGTCAGCTGGGTGTAAGATCGGTGTACAGCGTCGCTTCGTGATCGGTGTACAGCGTCGCTTCGTGATCGGTGTACAGCGTCGCTTCGTGATCGGTGTACAGCGTCGCTTCGTGATCGGTGTACAGCGTCGCTTCGTGATCGGTGTACAGCGTCGCTTCGTGATCGGTGTACAGCGTCGCTTCGTGATCGTGTACAGCGTCGCAGTCGTGACAGTGTACAGTGTTGCTTCGTGATCAGTGTACTGCGACGCTTCTTAAACGGTGTACAGCGTCGCTTCGTGATCGGTGTACAGGGTTGCCTTTCGTGATCGGTGTAAATGCGACGCTTCTTAAACGGTGTACAGCGTTGCTTCGTGATCGGTGTACTGCGACGCTTCTTAAACGGTGTACAGCGTCGCTTCGTGATCGGTGTACAGCGTCGCTTCGTGATCGGTGTACAGCGTCGCTTCGTGATCGGTGTACAGGGTCGCTTCGTGATCGGTGTTTGCTTCGTGACAGGGTTAAGCTTCGTGATCGGTGTACTGCGACGCTTCTTAACGGTGTACAGCGTCGCTTCGTGATCGGTGTACTGGCGACGCTTCGTATCGGTGTAATGCAACGTCTTCGTGATCGGTGTTAATGAAGGTTGTAACTGTACTGTGCCGCTTAAACGGTGTACAGCGTCGCTTCGTGATCGTGTACTGCGACGCTTCTTAAACGGTGTACAGCGTCGCTTCGTGATCGGTGTACAGCGACGCTTCGTGATTGGTGTAATGCGACGCTTCGTGATCGGTGTACTGTGCCGCTTCTTAAACGGTGTACAGCGTCACGCTTCGTAAACGTTGTACAGCGTCACTCTCTCGTGATTGGTGTACAGCGTCACTTCTGATCGTGATCGGTGTACTGGCGACGCTTCGTGATCGATGTACTTGCGACGCTTCTTAAACGGTGTACAGCGTCGCTTCGTGATCGGTGTACTGCGTGATCGCTTCGTTGACGCGTCGTTCGGTGTACTGCGTCGCTTCGTGATCGGTGTACTGCGTCGCTTCGTGATCGGTGTACTGCGACGCTTCGTGATCGGTGTACAGCGTCGCTTCGTGATCGGTGTACAGCGTCGCTTCGTGATCGGTGTACTGCGACGCTTCGTGATCGGTGTACTGCGACGCTACGCGACGCTTCTTAAAACGGTGTACAGCGTCGCTTCGTGATTGGTGTACTGCGACGCTTTGTGATCGGTTGTACTGCGACGCTTCTTAAACGGTTGTACAGCGTCGCTTCGTGATTGGTGTACAGCAGCTGCGGTGTACGCTTCGTGATCGGTGTACTGCGTCGCTTCGTGATCGGTGTACAGCGTCGCTTCGTGATCGGTGTACTGCGACGCTTCGTGATCGGTGTAATGCGACACTTCGTAATCGGTGTACTGTGACGCTTCTTAAATGGTGTACAGCATCGCTTCGTGATTGGTGTACATCTGTCTCTGGAGGTGCTACAAGGTGGCCCTAGTTTTACCTTTGCTATACTTTTCATCTTACCGCTGAATACAGAATATCTCTCTTGCTCTCTTTTCGTCTCTCTCTCTCTCTCTCTCTCTCTCTCTCTCTCTCTCTCTCTCTCTTTCTCTCTGCTTTATTTGGCTTTCCACAGAGTGGGTTTTAAGCCCTGGTCTCCTCGTTCAGCTTGGTTTGGTTTGATTGTTTATCCTGGCGTTGTTGGGAGCCGGCGCTCGTCTGGCTTTCTGACCAGTTTGAATGTTTAAACTGACATTCGGCGCAGGACGGAGAGATACTTTCCAGACCTTCGTCTGTGATTCACTGCTCTGACATGTACAATCTGTTGGGAAATCACTCCACCTTTTCCCTCTCATCCATTCTGCTTAGCTCAGCCAGGGGTTTTTTTTTGTAGAAATGTAGACAATATCTCTGCTTACGATAAAAGAGGCGGTTATGAGAACCATAAACACTACGTAATGAACACTGTGCTCTAATGTGGCGGTACACCTCCGCAGAGGAACTTCCCCCAAACCCTGCGTGCCAATTAAACCTGTAGCGCTACAGCGCTGTCCGATTTTTCATTCTGTCATTACTGTCACAGTCCTGCAGTGTTTCTGCTGGTGTAACAAGTCCTGCAAGGAGTCCAGCTCATTACAAGCAATCGTTCAATCTTTAATATGCACCCACCACCGTGCTTTGTGTCTTATATGATTAAATTAGTCAATTCCTTCATCGTGATATCATTACTGCAATAATTATGATATTTTTTGGCCATTTTGCCCCCCAATTTTTAAATAAATTATAGCACACAATGATAACAAGACCAAACATCGGTGGATCCAATATAACAAAACTGATATCCAATAATTAAATATCAGGAAAAATATCAGTAAAACCCGATTATCAGCCAATCTTTAATAAAAAACATTTTGCGTGATCACTATGTTAATCATATGACTCCACCCTCCATCTTAGCCCCCATTCACCCTCGGGTCCTCGAACAACAAACAAATCACTTGTTGACTCTGGAGTAGTGATTTGTATTTATTTATGCATTCCGGAGTGTGAAATGCAGGCGTGATGTCTGGCTTGTCAGATAATAAGTAAGTGTGATAAACAGTGCATTACATTTTAATGAGGCTGCAGGGGGAAACTCTGATTTGCATACTGACATGGGGAAGGATTGAACTCCGGCAAGAACAAGTTTCTCTGCTGCAGAGTTTTTTTTTCTTTCAGTTCAACTGGGAATTCAATCAATTGCAAATAAAATTAAATTCCCCAAACTACTTTTTTAGCCTAATAGGCTTTTAGCCTGTTATATAATATGGTTTATATATATATATATAATATATATAGTATAATAAGGTTATATATAATATGGTTTTTCCTACTATACACATGTATTCTTTATCTTCTTTACTGGAAAAAAAACCCTCTAAGATTTACTTGATAAAATTTGCACAACAATTTGCACAAGCAGATTTTAAATAAACATATTATTAAAGCATTAATATTATATATAAATATTAAGTGTAAATCATCTGTCATTATTATATAAATCCCACTCAATATTTACTGTAATGCCTGTTGAGAAATTAAGTGAAAGTTACCTGGTTATATTGAATATAAACGTCAGATTTATACTAAGCAATTAAGTAAAGTTAATAAATAGTTTCTTACAGTGTAAATAAAGACCTTTACCCCGACCGAAGTTTAATCACGTCTAATACAGAAAGACAAACGCGATAAACTCCAAACACAAACAACCTCTGCAAAGATCTGAACCGTCTCTGCTGCATGAAACTTTACCTAATATTACTTTTATATAGTAAATATAAAACATTTCATAATTCAAGTAAACACACAAAATCTTTTACTTATAACATTAATGAAATGTGTGTGTGTGTGTGTGTGTGTGTGTGTGTGTCAGATTTTACTTGAGAAATTCTAGTTCTGGTTGATATGTAATATTATAATGTAAAAAATTATGAAGGTTTTTTTTAATATACAGTATAATAGTACACCAAAAGTACTTTATTTATTTTTTATTTATTTATTTATTTTATTTCTTATAGGTGGTAGTACAGTTGATAAATTTGGTTTACATTTACAGCATTTGGCAGACGTCCTTATCCAGAGCAACTTACATTTATCTTATTTATACAACTGAGCAATTGTGTGTTAAGGGCCTTACTCAGGGGCCCAACAGTGGTAGCTTGGTGGAGCTGGGAATCAAACCTATAATCTTTGGGTTAATAGTCCAAAACACCTTAACTATGAGCCACCACTTCCCACAGAAAGTGGGATTTCTGGCATTTGGCTGTAGTATCCAGTCATCCTAAATATAGAAATGATTGGATGCATTTTTATTATTAATTTTTAGATTATTATTTTTTTAATGAACTATTGGAGTTTTTTTTCTTGCCTTGTATTTCCTGGTGCTCGTTAAGAAGCCGTGGCTCAGGCGGATGAAGATGTAAAGAAAAGTGCACAGTGTGTGTGTTTTTTCAGCTGAAGAGCAACACATCATGTTCCAGACACGACAACTACCGCAAAACGTTTTGGTGTTAAGCAACAGCTCTGTACTCGCGTGAAAAATAACCTGTGCTGTAATCTAAACTCGGACATCTCACGCCTTCAGTATTTACTCCAGCTTATTCGTTCATGAAGACTGAATTATTTATTTCGGTAGGTAGCAATAACCTCCGACCTCTGGGACGTCCTGTTGACCCGCGGCCCTTGTCCCCGCGGTCCCTGTTGGTTAAATCGCGCGTCTGAGCGAACATCTTTCTCCTGATGAATGTGTGTGATAAAGTCCTGCGAGAGGTGAACGCTTTATTTTGCTGCTGGTGTTTTTCCGCGACACTGATAGCCACTTTACCTTTACAAGCAGACGTCCCTGAGGGAGAAATTAGCTGTGCGTTACAGCCGCTATCATAAAAAAAGGTCGCGGGAGGTAAGATAATGTATGCAGCTTATCGTTAGGATATTTAAAGCTGTGTGTGTGTGTGTGTGTGTGTGTGTGTGTGTGTGTGTGTGTGTGTGTGTGTGTGTGTGTGTGAATGATCTGTTCAGAAAGATAGACAGAGGATACATAGAAGTCTCGGGCCCCCTGCCCAGATCTCGGCCCTAAAACTTTGCTGCTCTTGAATCTGGGAGTTTACGGGAGCAGAAATACTAAAAGCCGTCAAAGGAACAATAATTAAATAATTAAATCTGTTAATTCCGCAGTTCAGAAAATCAGGTTCTTCTCACCAGCAGGTCGATGGAGGAAATCCGAGAAAAACAAAAAGAAACAAACGAAAAAGTATGAATATGAAGGGATAAAGTGGGAACTGGCAACCACAGGGTATAACTGATCAACAAGTTAAAAGGATTTTAAAGCTTAGGTAATAACTCACCTGTAATAACTCACCTGTAATAACTCACCTGTAATCAACCTACCTGTAATAACTCACCTGTAATAACTCACCTGTAATCAACCTACCTGTAATAACTCACCTACCTGTAATCAACCTACCCTACCTGTAATAACTCACCTGTAATAACTCACCTGTAATAACTCACCTGTAATCAACCTACCTGTAATAACTCAACTGTAATAACTTACCTGTAATAACTTACCTGTAATAACTCACCTGTACTAACCTACCTGTAATAACTCACCTGTACTAACCTACCTGTAATAACTCACCTGTAATACAGAAGCAGTCAACAAGTTGAAAAAAGAGAGATGGGCAAAAGAGGCAGCTTTCGTATCTTCGTGAGACATTGCAGGTGAGTCACTGCAGGTGAGACATTGCAGGTGAGACATTGCAGGTGGCTTATTACAGTGATTCTGCGATTCTGGTCAGATGTTGATGTGGCTTTTATGTTGATGTAGCAGATTTTGGTTTTCGGCAAAGCCAATGTGAGTCGGTTCCTTATGCGTGCCACCGTTTTCTGAGCTTTGGTTCTGGTGGAAAATTGGTATGAGATGTCCAGGTTGACTGGGTGCTAAAACTGTAGAATTAGCGCTAAGAGCTCTGCCATGAGTGGAAGAGCTGCGGGGGGAAGTTCTATCAGGAAGAGAAAATGGAGCTGGATAAACACCTTGGAAATTGCTTTGTAAGTAGGTATAATTAGATTTTGGTGGAAGCTCGGTGAAGGCCCGCCATCTTGCCAGATGAGGTAAGTCATCTTTATTAAGGGAGGCACTAAGTCGACAGGCTGAGCCGCTTCAGCCGACGAGTGTGATGGAAAGCGGTGCAAGAAACGTCCTGCATGACCATTTGTCATAGTGTGTGTGTGTGTGTGTTTATGTCGAGGGAGCACCATTAATGCCTTGGTTATTATCTGGAGTTTTGCCTCTAATCGATACAGATGCTCTGCTGCTTTTATCAATCCTCATTTTCTGAAGTCTGACACTTGCTCATCTACTTTCAGCTGTTATAAACACAGTGTTATGAGGAAGGTGGAGGAGGAGACGTGAAGGTAGACGACGGAGTCCGAGGAGGAGTTTAATGATGGTCAGCTTTACTTTATGACCTCGCTACGGTTCTCACGCTTAAAATTAACTGCAGAATTTTTCTTATGAACATGTGGAAGAGTCGAGCTTCAGGTTTGTTAGATTACCATCACAGACAATAGAAAAGAGCTTCATACAGTCCAATACACTCGTCTCCTGCTTTTTTTTTTTTAAACTGTGGAGATGTTATGGATGGTGGTTAGCACTGTTGCCTCACAGCGAGGCAGTACCAGGTTCGATTCCAGGGCAGGGGTGTTTCTGTGTGGAGTTTGTATGTTCTCCCTGTGTGTGTGTGTGTGTGTGTATGTGTGTGTGTGTTTACTCCGGGTTCTCCGGTTTCCTCCCACAGTCCAAAAACATGTATGTTAGATTGATTGGTGATTCTAAATCGCCCATAGGAGTGTGTGGGGCCCTGTGATAGACTGGTGACCTGTCTATGGTGTCCCCCTCCTGTCTTTCACCCTTTCAGAGACGGCGGGGATAGACGGCTATAGAAGATGAATAACTGATTTTTTTGTTTTGTCTAATAAAACGCTGGAATCTCTTCACAGGTTGAGACATGCCAGTTCCAGATCAGTCAGAATCCGAAAACACCTCCACCGGAGACCGAGCCGAATCCGAAGCCTCTTCCGCCATCCTAGCCTCAGTCAAAGAGCAGGTAGGAACGCGGCGGTTCTCATCTGCAATTTTCTGTGGTGGCGTGCAGACGTCCCCGCTCTGTAGGCGGCTGCCTCGCGGGTCAAGCAGCAGGTCCCAGCTCATTTGTCATTTTAATATTGGTGTCAAGGTTTAGCGCCTCTGAGACAGAGAAGAATTAACAGGGTAATGAGAGAGGGCGGAAGACACGTCTTCAAAGCAGTGATAAATTTTTTTTTCAATTAGGAGATAAAAAAGGAACCATGTTAATGGGATAAAAGAATCGGCGCAAATGACATAAAATATCAAGTTTATAATGTTGAAAGAAAAAAAGATAAACAATTAAATATATCAAGTGGAGGTTATATAATCTGTTTGGTCGTCATGACGTGAAAAAGAGGTGAAGAAGCGAACGCAGGCAGGTTGGAATGGGTGGAGAAACGTGTCAGGAGTGATGTGTGACAGGGGAATATCAGCTGGAATCATGGGAAAGGTGTAGAAGACAGTGGTGAGACAGCTATGATGTATGGTTTAGAGACAGTGGTGAGACAGCTATGATGTATGGTTTAGAGACAGTGGTGAGACAGCTATGATGTATGGTTTAGAGACAGTGGTGAGACAGCTATGATGTATATTTTAGAGACAGTGGTGAGACAGCTATGATGTACGGTTTAGAGACAGTGGTGAGACAGCTATGATGTACGGTTTAGAGACAGTGGTGAGACAGCTATGATGTACGGTTTAGAGACAGTGGTGAGACAGCTATGATGTCGAGACAGCTAGACATGTAATGTATGGTTTAGAGACAGTGGTGAGACAGCTATGATGTATAGTTTAGAGACAGGAGTGAGACAGCTATGATGTATGGATTAGAGACAGTGGTGAGACAGCTATGATGTATGGTTTAGAGACAGTTGTGAGACAGCTATGATGTATGGTTTAGAGACAGGAGTAAGACAGCTATGATGTATGGATTAGAGACAGTGGTGAGACAGCTATGATGTATGGATTAGAGACAGTGGTGAGACCAGCTATGATGTATAGTTTAGAGACAGTGGTGAGACAGCTATGATGTATGGATTAGAGACAGTGGCGAGACCAGCTATGATGTATAGTTTAGAGACAGGAGTGAGACAGCTATGATGTATAGTTTAGAGACAGGAGTGAGACAGCTATGATGTATGGATTAGAGACAGTGGTGAGACAGCTATGATGTATAGTTTAGAGACAGGAGTGAGACAGCTATGATGTATGGATTAGAGACAGTGGTGAGACAGCTATGATGTACAGTTTGGAGACAGTGGCACTGAGAGGGAGACAGGTGGCAGAACTGAAAGTAGCAGAGCTGAAGATGTTGAGGTTTTCTTTGGCACTGCTGAGGTTGGACAGGATTAGGAACGAGTTCATCAGTGGAACAGACGATAAGAGAAGAAGAAGATTATCAGTAATAAAGCTTTCATGCTCCAGAATATCAGCTTTAAATTCAAGAGCAACTTATATTTATCATCTGACGTTTTTCATCTAACTGAGCAGTTGGGGGTTGTAAGTCTTACCCAGGGACCCAGGGGGTGGCAGGATGGTGGTGGGAATTACACCAATTAGCTTTTGATCAAGCAGTCCATCTTCTTAACCACTGAGCGACTACTTTTCCTATTTTGTCGTCAATTTGGTAATTGTTTTATCTTTAAATACGGAATTAAAAACATGCGACCTTTCACCTGTATAATGCACTGGAACTATTTAGTAGCGAGACTTTAAGTTCGGTTTTTAGACTTTAAAGTGTTTTGTATTACATTTTTTTTCCAGTAAAAATGTCGCATTACGATTTTACGGCTTCACAACCCCACCTGCTTATTTTATTTAGAAAAATGAAAGCTTTGCAATAGCAGGCACGAGTCTCCTGAAGATATATTTAGCCGAGTGATTGGACGGCTGATTCCGCAGCATTCGAGTCGATTCACACACCTGCACACACACACTGTCCACCAGCACACGGGTGCTTTTTGGTTTTTAATAAAAGACTTTGTGACTGTGAGCCGAAGCATGAAGGTTAATGACGGATCGCTGACGTGAGGTCAGAGTTTTTAGACTTACGAGGTAAAATCATTTAACTTTTCACACTCATTCATGCAGAAGGACGTCTCTCACCTCTCGTCTCTCACCTCTCGTCTCTCGTGCGCTCGATTCTCTCTGGCATTTAAGCTTCCATGCGCATGGTAATGTTACGAAAGTAATAAAAAAAGTTCATTACTAAAGTAATAAAGTAAATCAGCCGCTCGAATCGATTGAGGTTGATCCTCACTACTGAGGTTAAGAGGATTTCCTTTAAAGGTAATGCCAATACAAATTCACTCAACAGTTACAACTTCGATTTAATGTGAATATTTTTGGAAAGGAAAAAAACTTAAACCAAACTGAATCAATCTAACCAGAAGGAATCGAATCTAACCAAACCGAATCAACGCTAACAAAATGGACTCAACTCTAACCAGCAGGAAATCGACTTTAACCAAAGGGAAATTAACTGAACCCAGAAGGAATCGACTCTAACCTTAAGAAATTAACTTTTTAACCATAAGGGGATCCAACTTTACGCTTAGGAATCAACTCTAGCCGAAAGGACTTAACTCTAACCAGAAGGAATCGAATCTAACCAGCAGGAATCGACTTTAACCAAAGGGAATTAACTGAACCCAGAAAGAATCGACTCTAACCTTAAGAAATTAACTTTTTAACCATAGGGGATCCAACTTTACGCTTAGGAATCAACTCTAGCCGAAAGGACTCAACTCTAACCAGCAGGAATTAACTTAAACCTGAGGGAATCAACTCTGAGCAGTGGGAATCCACTCCGCTTATAAAAAATAAAAACGTTCAATATCAGTTTGTAGTACTCTTAAAAAAAAGTTGTGTAGGTCTGAATCAGTTGAAGCTGGAGTTCATGTTTTTGATGTTGCTTAGCGCCCATAGAAAACGAAATGGCGAGAAAAGAAAGGGTTTCGTCCTTGATTAAGCACATCATTTCATTTTCTTTGGGAATTTCATCCAAAATACGAAACCTCTTTTAAATCACTGGAACGTCTCATTATTATTTCGTTAGCGTGTTTTTATAAGCGGGATGAAAAGCTGGCATGTTTCTCTGATTCTCGGCCTCTTTACATGCAGCGTGTGAGAGGAATTACTAAAGCTCTTGATAATGGAGGTGTGTGGACGGCCTTCACTGAATCAGGCCTGAGGCCCGGAGTGCTTTTCTAGAGGGTCTTTTATCATGGGCACTACAATCAGAACAGTGACGCAGCGACACAGACGCCCAGCTGGCAATCAAAGAGTCAGCGTTTGGCCATGAGCATTTTTGATCCCATATTAAAGAAAATATTCAGACTCTGGTGTGAAGATGTGAGGGTTAAGCTGTTCTGAGGTTTTTAGACGATAGAAATATGACAGGAACGTATGACTTTATTAGCATTATCATTATAACCGTCTACATTGTCGTCATCATCTGCACCACCACCATCACCCTCATAATCACCATCATTACTGTAACCACTGTAACCTTCACAATCATCACCTCTCTCATCATCTTCATCATCATCACTATGATCTTCACCTTTACCGTTATCTACACCACTATCATCATTGTCGACATCGTTTAAATGGTCAAGATCTTGCTGCGTTTACTTAAAACTTACAAGTAGGTGTGTTAGGGCAAGTTGGAGCTAAACTCTGCAGGACACCCGACCCTCCAGGACCGGGTTTGGACATCCCTGATCTATTGCTGATCATGATCTATCTATCTATCTTAGCCAGATCGACTTACATTTATCTCATTTATACAACTGAGCAATTAGGGGTTAAGGACCGTGCTCAGGGGCCCAACAGTGGTGGCTTGGTGGAGCTGGGAATCGAACCCACAATCTTCGGGTTGATAGTCCACTTATTGTCATCATCTTTATCATTTTCACCATTAACATCACCACTATCTTTATCATCAACGTCACCACCATTACCATCGCTCATCATTACCCCATCATGACAATCATGGGCATCATCATCATCATGTGATCCTGCAGCAATGTTGCTCCTGTAGGTTCTACCCCTCCTTTAGAGTTTGTTGGTAAACTAATGATTGATTGTTTATTATTCATTATTCTGATTTTGTGCTTCACGGTTGTTGCGGATTTCCTCTGGAGGATGTGTGAACTCTCGGCGGCATCCAGATGGAACTCTCTGCTCAGGTCTTTGGAAATATGAATAAAGATGCAGATACAAATACTATAAATATTCATGGCATGCATATGGCAGGTTCCCCGTTGTCCTGCTTGTTTCTGAGCTTTGAAGTCATCCACTGTGAAAACTCCGGCAGGAGGAATCAACTCCTCCATTCTGCTCTGACCAGAGAATCAACTCCCACCAGAAAGTCAACTCCAACTACAGAGAATCAACTCCATTCAGAGGAAATGATCTCCAACTAAAGAGAATCAGCTTTAACCAGAGAATCAACTTTGAACAGAGAGAATGTTTACAACTAAATGGAATCATTTCCAAACAGAGAATCAACTGCGACTAGCCGAAAAAAACTCCAACCAGAGAATCAGCTTCAGCCAGAGGAATCAACTCCAACCAGAGGAATCAACTCCAACCAGAGGAATCAGCTTCATCCAGATCAACTCCAACCAGAGGAATCAACTCCAACCAGAGGAATCAGCTCTGACCAAAGCTACCTCAGGACAGTGAGTGCATTGTGGGTAAACTTTCTGATCTACACAGATGGTAACCACAGTAAAGAAACTTTAATCAAAGAAATCAACTTTTCTAACTTTTCTAACAAGAGACTCAACTGTGAGCAGAGGAATCCACTCCAATCAAATAAATCACTTCCAACCAAATAAATCAACTGTGAGCAGAGGAATCCACTCCAACCAGAGAATCAACTCCAACCAGAGAATCAACTCCAACCAGAGATCAACCGAGCGGAGAATCCACTCCAACCAGAGAATCAACTCCAACCAGAGAATCAACTCCAACCAGATGGAGAAAGAGACTCGTGTCATGTGCGGAGCTGAACGGCAGAAATATTAAATGACCGCGCACTAACTACACACGGCCATTATAGGGGTGTGGTTATAACGCAGTTATATCGGGCTAAACATATTCCACATTGCAGTTGCACAGCAGCCATATTGCGTTTTAGAACTCATACACACACACACACACACACACACACACACAGGAGGCTTAATAATCGAGCGCAAAATAAACCAGAAAGGTGACGAATCGAAGCCGAAGACCTTCTGAATCACAACGGTGAAGAACTTCAGTGTTTTTGTCTGAATCGTACAAATCAACACAAGACACGTCATGAGAAGCAGTTATTTTTCCATAAAAATAAAAATCAGAATAATTTAAATGCAGCAGAGGTTTTTTTCTTTTTTTTTTAAATAAAGTTTATGTGAATTACAATCGCTCGGGTTTTTTTTAGTCACAGGGTTTTAACGAGCTGAGAGCTGATTGCTGTAGTGATGATTCACTGTTGATTCCGACCTCCGTGTGTTAACTCCTACAACCCTACACACACACACACACACAGAGGATGTGTATGTTAAAGAGACATCCCAGTGTGTGTGTGTGTGTGTGTGTATCTTACATATACGATGCACAAAACTGACAATATTTTAAAACTCTCTCTGATTGGTCGGATTCCTGGAAGACATGTTTGTCTCGTTTATTTGATAACCAACTGTGATTGGTCGATTTACATGTCAGTCAAGCGCCCTCTGGGTATTAAAAGCCGCTCTGGAGTCCAGTTGGTCTGCCGTTAGTCTGAAGCTCCGGCTACATGAGACCAGTTGCCAGGCAACGCGCTGTAATGCTTAACACTGAGTCTAACTTCTGTACAGCACAAGCACGCAGAGTGTTACAGTCTAAAGAGCTGTGATTTACCGCTCTCTGTCTGTGTGTGTGTGTGTGTGTGTGTGTGTGTGTGTGTGTGTGTGTTTCTCTTTATGATTTTCTGTAAATTTAAAGCATATACAAACCTGCGATTGTTAACTAAACTCCCGAAGCATAAAACACCTCCATAAAACGGTTTTATAGCGTTCGCGCCACTGCGTGGAAGTGAAGGAGCCGTTTATAGTCTACCAGTTCAGTGGTAAAACTTTATTACAGCAAAATGTTTCACATTAAAAACGTTTGGGGTTCTTACATCCAGAGAGAGACGGGGAGAGAGAGACGGGGGAGAGAGAGACGGGGGAGAGAGAGGGATGAGAGAGAGTATAGAGAGAGCGAGACAGGGATAGAGACAGAGATATAGAGAAAAAGCATTATAGAAAGAGAGATGGAGATACAGAGAGACAGACAGAAATAGAGAGAGAGAGAGATAGATAGAGAGAGACAGGGAGAGAGAGAAGGAGAAATTGAGAGAGAGATTTAACTTTTTCAATTGGAAAAACTTCATTATCATCATCATCATCACTCCATTATCTTTATCATCATCATTATCATTATCACCTTCATCACCACCACCATCAGCATCATTATCATCACCACCACCATCAGCATCATCACTTCATCATCATCATCACTCAATCACCATCATTCGTAGACAAAACTGGGTCACTTTTATCAACTGTATCAAAAACAGAAAAAAGCCTCTAATAATAATTCTAATAATATTTGTTAAAAAATGATGCCAGATTTCTTTTTGCACTTTTTCCTGAATAATTTTATTTTATTGGGACTCATTAAACAGCACACGGGGATGATTTCAGCCAGGTCGCCTCTGGTGTGTTTCCTGTCAGACTCTAATGAGGCTCAGGTAACCCTCCCACACACACACACACACACACACACACACACACACACACACAACACACATGATTCCCTCGGGCAGCTGAGATAAGATTCAGTCAGCAGGATGGATGGGTGAATCCTGAGGGACGATAAGGAGGAGGAATAGAAAAAGCAGGAAGGACGGGGGGGCATTGGGCAGCGGTGGGGGGTAGATGGTTGGTTGACAGGGGGTGACGGGGTAATGTGAAGGTTATTTGCGCCAATCAAATCTGTAGCCCGTTCCTCCCGTCCTGTCTCCTGTCCTCTGCTCTCCCAGCAGGCATCTGACGCCTCACAGCCCCGAGGTTAATGGATTATAATATCAATCAGGGGAGGAAACGTAAATGTGTGTGTGTTGTGTGTCTGTCCATCAGCAGTGTGACTTTATTCTCCAGATTTTGTTTCTTCTCTGTTTTTCTTTAAACACAGATCTGATTTTACAACCTCGCAAAATTAAAGCGACTGTTTGCAAGTTTCTGATCTTTTTTTTTTCCTTTAGGTAGCTTTAATCCCCACTTTAACGAGCGACTCGCCATTAATGATCGGACCCTCCAGACTTTCCTCACGGTGCCGCAAGTGCCTCAACGAGTCTGAGAGAAGACCTCATGCTACACTGCTAAAAATGGGTCCTATTTATTTATTTATTTATGATTGTTTAGGCTTTGTGTTGTTTTCTGGTCCTTATCAGACGACTGGGGTGAACTTTAACACACCAGCAGTCTGAAGAGGATCAGAATTTACCCCCCAGAACTTTTTCTGTGGTGTTTCTAATGTTAGAGACTTGAAACTGAAAAACAGATTTTCATTTCCTTAAAAATTATCCCATTAATAATAAAGATAAATGTAAGAATCAAATGAATTGCAGATAACAAGATCCCGAGGTGAAATTAAAGTTTTCCGGTGCGTGCAAGGTCTGACATTACACACAGAGACCACAAGAGGAACACATAACGAGGGACAGAAATGTAGCCATTCGTACTCGAATTTTTTTTCTGACCCTCATAGCCCCTTCTGCTCCTCCGAGTGTCGACCTTGTAAATCCACTGAAGCCATCAAAACGATTGGGCTGCTTGAGGTCGGGCGTTTCCCCCCCTGCCCCTCCTGCTACCGTCTAAACAAAGCCCCCCCCAGAGTGCCTTCATTAAATGTGTCGTGAAAGAAGAGTTCGTATACGTTTTCCGTAAGTTGATTGTTGGGTGGCAACACAGACGCAGGTGGGTCAGATCATGTGGGTTACTGCCCCCGGGCCAGAAGGTCTGGTACCCAGTTGAGGAATATGTTTGGTGTTTTGCTTATTTCAGATTGGAATTCACATCAAAGGAGATGTGAAGTTTTTGACAGAAACAACGAATTGTGTGTCTACGTCGTTTAAACACCAAAGCGCGGAAGAATGGTTCCTGATAGCCAATAAAAAAACAGGTGCGACCTGTTTGCTATATGGTGTTGGTTTAGGTGCCCCATTCTTTACTTAAAAAAGGAAAGAGCCAAGAACGTAAATTTACTTTCTATGTTTCCAAAAGTTTATTATGATTATACGTGAGGACCTTCCCAAGTGTAGTTCGGAGTGGGGGGGCAAGCTTTTAAGCACGGAGGGGGCTCAATTCAAAACCTGCCCATGAAACTGACCCGGCCAAACTGCTTACAGTTATGTGCAGTTATGTTTGTTATTTTTATTTTCTTCGTTAGAACGCTTTTGTACTTTTCTGTAGTATTTTAAACACCATTCACATTTATATTCATATACTGGCACGTTCTCTATATTTCTTTTAGGTTTATTGCTAAACGTGTGCAGCAACAAAACTATACTTCAGAGATCAATTTTAAAGTTCTATTTTATCGTAACATGCTCGATTTGGCATGCTTTTAGGCACGTGATACTGGTGTTTTAAAAAGCTTTTCTAAAGCTTTATTCAAAAACAAAAAAAACCCAGTCGAGACCACAAAAACGAAGAACAGGCTAAACGCGAGACCTAACACAGAATTCACATGTGTCGGTCGTGTTTGGTGATGACTTGTACCTCAAGCTGCGTTCCGCATCCAGCCTCCAGGTTGCTCTGACCAGCAATTGAGAAAGTTAAAGGATCGAATCGCCGTATAATCCGCCGCCCACCTTCATCGCCACTTTCAGGGGGACAAATTGTTCAATTTTCCTCTTGGAAACGATCTTATCATCCTCCATTTCTCGGCCTGCGTTCGCTGGCTGGTGAGGTGCGCGGTAATAGGCGTCGAATCGATCTGAGTGGCCTCCCAGAGATGTACAAAGTGTGTGTGAGGTTGTATAAACCTTCATGCTGGTGCAGATACAGTCTTTAACACCTCCTCTGGCTTCATCAAGGTTTTCAGCTCATCATTCATCCAGTTTTCCTTCGATCATCTGAAGAACCTCGTCCTGCGTTTGTAATAACCTTCAAAATGTTACCTGAGGTGTGAAACCTAAAATCAATCATTCACCACACCACAGGTGTGTGTAGACGACGTGGGAGTTACAAATACACAAATAGTGCACTGATATGTTGGTTTGCATCTTGATGGAAAACAGTTAAAGAAGATCTCTTCTCACACTGCCAGATCTTCAGACTGACAACAGTTCTGGACACGGCAGCAGCTTTTATCATCCAAGTTTTTTTGTCCTGCTTGTTCTCCATCTCTTTCATCTCGCTCCACCCACAGCTAATTACCTGCACCAGGTGTGTACTGGAAAATACTATCTCAGATGTGGGGAGAGTAGGGGAAAGACCAGAGGGGGCAGGAAATTGGTATCTCCTAGCTTTGATCTTCTGGCTCAGTTAAAAAACAAGCAGGACAAAGGAAATTAAAGAACATTGGTTGCCAAACCCTCACCTGTCCAACATGACCCCTTCTTTTTAACCAGTGACAGCTGGGATAAACTCCAGCAGACCCCCATGACCCTGATTAGGAATAAACGGGTATAGACAATGGATGGATGGATAAATGGATTGAGTTGGTTGCCAAACCCTGCACAAATCACAACAAACATAACACAAACCTTTCCTAAAAATCCAACCAATCAAAGCAACTTTTAAAATCCTAAAATCGCTTTTAGTTTTGTTTCTCTAATCAGAGTCTGAGCTCAGATCCTCAGGTGGATGCTGTAGATTTGTTTGCAAAATATTCAACTGTAATCAAACTCCAACATGGTTCCTCTTCCTCAGGAAGTTCTTCCTCACTCCTAAGAAACAACGTATGGCTCGGAATCTCCTGCCAATTAATGTTAGTAATTAATGTTAGTAAAAATGCTATTCTGATGTTCTGTAGCTTTAGCTAGGAGCAAATGATGGTTGAGGTGTTGATCAGAAGGTTATAAGTTTGAATCTCAGGACCACCAGGCTGCACTGATGGCCTCTAATCCCAGATGATGTCAATCCTTTAACGATCCATTGCTTTTTAAATTCATGCGAAAGAGACGCTTTAACTGGGTTCATTAGGTGCAAGCAGCTGTGTGTGTGTGTGTGTGTGTGTGTGTGTGAGAGAGAGTGAATGTGTTTCTTCTGCAGAATGACATCACCATTGGGAGTTAAGCTGTAAAAGAATCACAAAAGCTGAAAGTTTTTTTTATTCACAAACGTAGCACCTGTGTGTGTGTGTGTGTGTGTGTGTGTGTGTCAGCGGCAGGCGTGAACCACACGACAGTTTTCCAAACGCTAGAAGACAATCCTCGGAACTGCATTATAAACAAACAACGTCACCTGAGCAGAAATCTGGAGGTTGTGTGGTGACGGTTGATTGACAGCAGATGTGGGTGTGGGCGGGTCAAACTGAAGCTGTGGGTGGATCTTATTGGTTGGATTTGTTTTTCAGCTTGTCAGTGCAGTTAAAGGCTGTAAGCTTGTAAGCATGAGTTTCCGCTCATAAATAAAAGAGAGATAGCGAGAAAGAATGAGAGAGAGAGAGAGAGAGAGAGAGAGAGAGAAAGGAAAAGAAAAAGAGAGATGGAGACAAAGATGGAGAAGGAATGAATGAGAAAAAAATGAACTGAAACGTAGTGAGAGAGAGAGAAGAGAGAGGAGGAAGAAAAAGAAAGGAGCTAGAGAGAGAAAGGAGAGGAAGAGGAAAGAAAAAAAAGTGAGAAAAAAAGAAGGGGTAGAGAAGACGGTAGAGAGTGAGAGACAAAAAGACAGAGCGAGAGAGAGAGGGATGAGTTTGTGTCGTGAGCTCTTTCACACTCTTTCGTTCTCCTAACTTCCTTATTCAGTAAACAGATTTTGCGCATCAACGTCTCTTTTTTTTTTTTTTTTTTTATATTTCACACCATCACCGGCTGAAACTCGGAACTCTGTGAACTGAAGCGCGGGAATATTCCCGCCTTTTTTCCCGCGCTGGGCCGTTTCAGGAAGCGCCGGATCATTAAACAGAACATTTAATGAAGGAAGACATCAGTGTGTGTGTATAGACTAAAGTCTTCAGGGATGCATCCCTTGGGTGTGTCCATCAGTGTCTGTGTGTGTCTGTGTGTCCCTGTGTGTGTCTGTGTGTGTCTGTGTGTGTGTCTGTGTGTGTGTGTGTGTGTGTGTGTGTGAAGATAATGTGAGACACAAGCGCTTTAGCTTTACTCATTTAGAAAGTCATTATGTGTTTTTTGGCGTTCGGAGTTAAACTTTAAATGTATCTTTAATTCTAGGAAAAGTAGTTTTAATTACATCATTCATTCATTCAATGGCGCAGGTGAGGGTTGGGGGCCTTGCTCGAGGGCCCGATGGTGGTAGCTTGGTGGTGCTGGGTAATTGAGCCCACAATCTTCCCACGATCTAAGCAACAATTTAACCACTGACTCAAAGTTTAATAGGAATGTGTACGTTTATTTAAATTTATTCATATTATATATTTATATAAAAGCAAAGTTCTTGTTCTCGCTTACGTTAATGCTAATGCTATAAAGCGTTTTATGTAACTTGTATGATTTTATCAGCACTAATAACAGAGCTGCGTTCAAGAAAACCAATCAACCAATCGGATTCGAGAATTCAGCCATGATGTGGTTTAAATAGCTAGCGTAAATTGTTACAAATAGCTTCTATGTAGCGTTGCTAACGTCGCTAATAGCGGTCCTAACGGAGTCGCGGAAAAACAAAGATAAATTTCAGTCTTTACACTTAAGCAAACCGATTTAATGAATAATGATGAAGCTTTATAACGCTTTATAACGCGATAACGACAGCACAGTGTCGCCCGTGAGCCTAAATATTTATACGCCGTGACATGTTGATCATTTGTCATCGTTGTAGCTTGTTTGCGTTCCTTCTTTCTTCCTCTCTCTTTTTTTCTTTACTCACATCACTCGTTCTTTTTCTCCTGGAGAATATCTTCTGTCTGAAGAAAGCACAGCTAATTGCCCTTCTACCATCAAATGATTCCTAACGCAGGCAATAAGGCAACAAAACCCCATAGGTAATAAATCAGTTAAGACGCTCGCAGAAATCTAACCTGTTTACCAGCGCACGCGGTGCGACGCGGTGCTAGCGTCTCTGTCAGTCTCTACACTAGATTCAAGTACACTAGATTTATAAACACTAGATTCATGGCAGAATGTATATTTCACTAGATATAAATAATTAATATAAAATTCACAAATAAATGTAGATATATCAGATATATAATACATAAAAATTTTAAGTACACTAATAAATAATAAAGTTTGATATATTACATACATAAATAATGATGTTGCATAAATGCATATAAATATAACTAATAATTGATTCACAATAATACAAATTTACACCTAATGAATTTACAGTTACAAATAAATTTTTGTGCAAATTAATAATTCACAAAAATCTTATAATGATTACAAAAATTGACATTAATAATAATTCTTATATAATATATATCATATATATAAAGATATAAAATTAACCAATACATTTAAATGTTATTAAATGATTTACTAATACATGACAATTAACGTAAATTAAAAAAAAACAACATTCACGAATAAAATTATATTGCAAATTGAAATAAAAGTTATGCATAAATTAGTGATTTTTGAATAGCGCAGATTATCTTTTTTTTTTTTTTTCTCTTCAGTTAATTCCAAACCTTCTCACATTAGAGCTTGTTAGAGCAGCATCATTGAGGGGTGTTGAGGGGTGTTTACCGTCCAGCAGCTCTCGTTCAGCAGCTCGTTCTCGTTGCTTTACAGGGAAATGAGGTGAGCGGAGGCAGGAAATGAGCTCGACTCGTCCTCAATGTGCCACAAAGGAACCCGAGTCATTTCCTTAATTGTCACTGCTATAATTTAAACTTTCCTCCTGAGAAACAGAAAATAACAGCACACAGAAAAAACTTATTAAAGTGTGTCGGCGCCTCTTGGAGGAAAGATTATTTCTCATTTATTTAATCAAAAAAGCAAATTTGGTAACGAATCCGAGGCTTAAGTTTGACCGGTTGATGATTATTAGTGCGAATACGATGAAATATAATTCTTTTCTTCAGTATTTATTGACAGCTCGCAACCTGAACGTATTTGTTTATATTCAGTTCCTTGTTTATATTCAGTTTATATTCAGAGTCTTTCTGATGTGGAGTGTGTATGTTCTCCCTGTGTGTGTGTGTGTGTGTGTGTGTGTGTGTGTGTGTGTTTACTCCGGGTTCTCCGGTTTCTTCCCACAGTCCAAAAACATGCATTCGATCAAACTGCTAGCATAGCCAGAGCGCCACCTCCAGGAGCCAAAAATGAATTCCACAGTGTAGATAAAGCTCCGCCTCCAGGGAGGGGACATTTATTTCCCATACGTTCCTGTGATTTTTTTTTTTTTCCCCCATTAGTGTTAGTTTTAGTCTCCCGGCGTGACCCAGTACAGTATTGGTTTTTCTCCCTGAAGTGTAAAATGTCAATAGTGAGCTGGAGAGTAAATCCAGGCCGAGTCTTCGAACATCCTGACCTTTAAAGGTTCTTCTTCAGCGCCTGCTGCTCTGTGATCACTCGGTGAAGAAGACGCCATCTGAACATTCTGCTTATTTCTTTCTCCTCTTTTTTTTTTCTTTTTTTTAACCCATCAGCCTAATCTATCAGTATTTATACAGACTCGATTCATGTACACTAGTTTTAAATCCATTATATTGTGTGTCGACTGTGTGTCGACTGTGAGTCGACTCTGGGTTGGTGGTGTTGCTGAAGTGTCCATAAACTATTGGATTTACAGTGTACGTCATCTCCAGCACCCGAGTTTGAAATAAAGGTGTGTATTTCTCGGCAGTCACACGTCTCTGAGACTGAGTTTCGCTTGTCGTTTGATTACTGCAGCGCTACTGATCCTCGATCGCTCGCTGAAGATGGCGTTAATCAAGCTGAAGATCAACAAACGAACGCCGCAGCGTTTTCTGCGAAGAGAAGACGAGCTTCGTTTCCACACTAAGAAGTCGTCTAGTGCTCTTGCTTTAAAGTGCTTTTGCTATCTCTGGTTCCCGCACGACGACCTCGTATGATTGTCCTAAAATTCGTGTGTATTCAGTGCTTCAGTCATGCTGGAATCTGATTGGTCCGGAGTTTCAGGCGGTTTACATTAACACGCTTGTTCTTTAAAAGCTCCTGGTTGCTATGGTAACGGCTGGTCCACAGGGACCCGGGCAGCGGAAAGGTTTCGGAGGTTTAAGATTTGAAAAGTGACACTCGGTTTTCTCCCGAGCGATTCGTTGACCTTGCTGACCTTTCAGATCATCTCCCGCGGTGTGAACCATGGACAGGATGCTGACTGCGCGCGTCAACACACATCACTGACAGTTGACAAATCGGTGGTACGAACTGCATGTTGATCAGGATACCGGCGCATCTGCGGTCACATGACAGGAAGAGCAGGAAGACGAGGAGGATTAAAGCTCGGCGATGTCATTAACCCGAATCAGCAGTGTGTTAAAGTGCAGCACAGATACACAACACACTGAGATTACACACTCTCAACAAATCTGTGTGTGTGTCTGTGTGTGTGTGTGTGTGTGTGTGTCTGTGTGTGTGTGTGTGTTCGCTCTGATCAACTGTTTTCTGATGTCACTGTAACTTAACATTACAAAAAGATTTTTTTTTTTTATATCAACACACACACACACAGTACATAAACACACACACGTACACATACACAGATTCAACTCCCCCACACACACTCATGCAGACAAACACTTGTACACACACATACACACACATTTTGTACAAACACATGCGGTCACAAATACAAGCATGTAAACACACACACACACTCTCTCTCAAGTGTTCGTCATGTTTCTATAGAAACCATAAAATGGTGTGTAAAGTCATCCAACTTCACCTCTGACTGTTACACACAAATAGGGACTCTTTCTACACCCACACACACACACAATATAAAAAAATCAATACGTAATAAACTATTAAACACTTTTATTTCATCATTTTTGAAGATAGCGAGTGAGATGTTGCTATAGAAACAGTAACGGTCACATGACCACCGTCGGTTTTTACTGTTCGTACTTTTACTCTGGCAGAAATGTCGTTTTTCTTCTCTGCATTTGATGTCGTTCCTTCGTTACTATTAAACATTAATGATGTAAATGTAGCTTTGATAATTAGCGTCCATCATGTTGTGTATAATGAGATGTGGAGTCTGACTGCAGTCGTCTGAAGTTCATGAGTGGAACACAGTCATTTATTAAAGTTAAAGTTCATTAAATAACGACTGAAGAGAGAGAGAAGTGAGACAGAAACACACCCGACCTCAACATTCCATCCATTAATACACTCCAAAGGAGAGAAACACACAGTCCCATCATGTGACGTCTTCAGTGTGACCAAAACCAGTGCTGATATCAGTGTAATGGAACTCCAGCCCCAACCTGAGGAAACATCTCAGTCAGTTTCATGATAACGAGTATTAGATGGTGATTCTGTAACTATGGACACTTTAATCTTACTGTAAGTTACTATGAAATCTCACACACACACACACACACACTTCTTTTTTTCCTGTGTCACATGTGGTTGTGATTGTTAGTATTTTTTCTGGATTCTGGATTTTTCCTTCATTTAATCAGATCCAAAGTAATGAATAATTCACAACTGGAGGAATCTCATCATTCCAGACTTTATTCCTCTCTTAATCACAGAAACTTTCATAAACATTAAATACTTTTACTGATACTACAGTCATTACTTTTATAAGTACTTAGTTTTGTCTGCTTTTTCCTCCTCTGGTTACGGTTTACTCATGCTGCTGAGGAACCACAAAGCTGTGCTGAAGATGTTCCAGGTCCAAATCTGAAACTGGAGATTCCTTCCATCCATCTTATTAAGACTTTTATCTGGAGTTCCATTAACTTTTAACATTCTTTATTACTCGAGTCACTTTAAACATTAATACTTTTACTGATACTTAAGTCTTTATTTTGTTTTTTATTATACTACTTAAGTACATTTTCTGGCTCCTCCACCAACGTCTGAAGGAAGCTCATACTGTCAGCAAACATTTCCATTTTAGAACCCTAGGAAATTAGTTATTTATGTATTTGTTTTTCATTTGAACGTTTAGCTGCTTTTATTCTCTGGTTATAGTTTAGTATTTCTTCTAAAAGTGTTTATTTTGATAGATTTGAAGTTGTTTTGATTCGTTCTGAGTGAAACCTCGGAGCGCTGGCGTGGTATCGGTTCTCGACCCTTCAGCCGTGTGTCAGGTTGGAATTTCGCTGGCTGGGTTTGGCGGTGGCGGTTATTTTTAGCCTGATTCTCGGCGCCGCTCATCAAATCGCTTTAAAAGCCAATTAAAGAGAAAAGATCCGCTTCCAGTCATTTTTACTCCGAGGATTTAATTACACGCTTCGTTTTCGGCAGTTTGTGTAACGGAATCTTTCGTTTAATCTCCAAATTTTTTTTTCCAATGTTTGTTTGTTGTAATTAAAGTGTTTTTTTTACCACGAAGACGAAAGAGAAGAATTTCATACTCTATTTATAACAAAAGTTTTATTGTCTTTATAGCATTCAGAAGTGTTTAACCAAATCACCGCCCTGTGTGTGTGTGTGTGTGTGTGTGTGTGTGTGTGTGTGTGTGTGTGTGTGTGTCACAATATATATTTAAAATCAAATTTTGAATATACAAAGATAAATTTTATTATTATTTAAAAGGTACTTTTGAAGTCGTAGATCAATTTAATTTACTGTCTATAATTAATTATTCCAATAATCTGCTAACAGATATTTTAGTAATAAATCAAAGAAATAGAATAGAATAGAATAGAATAGAATCAATAGAATAGAATAGAATAGAATAGAATAGAGCAGGGTCGAACCAAAATGAATAGCTAGATAGGCAGGGTGTCCAAACTCGGTGTCCAAACTCGGTCCTGGAGGGACAGGATGTCCTGCAAAAGTTTAGCTCCAACTTGCCTCAACACACCCACCTGTAGGTTTCATGTAAAACGAGCAAAGATCTGGATTAGTTGGTTCAGGTGTGTTTGATTCGGGTTGGAGCTAAACTCTGCAGGACACCCCGACCCTCCAGGACCGAGTTTGTAATAGAATAGAATAGTGTAATAGGGTGTAATAGAGTGTAATAAAGTGTAATAGGGTGAAATTGAATAGAATAAAATAAAATAGAAAAGTGTAATAGAGTGTAATGGGGTGTAATAGAGTGAGGTGTAAGAATATGGGTGTGATTGGGTGTAATAGAGGTGTAATAGAGTGTGGAGGGTGTGATTGGGTGAATAGAGTGTAATGAGTGTAATAGGGTGTAATAGAATAGTGTGATGTAATAGGGGTGTGTAATAGAGTGTGAATAGGGTGTAATAGAGTGTAATAGAGTGTGATAGGGTGTAATAGAGTGTGATAGGGTGTAATAGGGTGTAATAGAGTGTAATAGAGTGTAATAGGGTGTAATAGAGTGTGATAGGGTGTATAGAGTGTGAAGGTGTAATAAGAGGTATAGGGTTAATAGAGTGTATAGAGGTGTGATAGGGTGTGATAGGGTGTGTAGATAGGGTGTAATAGGGTGTGATAGGGTGTAATAGATAGGAGGTGATAGGGTGTAATAGAGTGTGATTGGGTGTAATAGAGTGTAATAGGGTGTAATAGAGTGTGATAGAGTGTAATAGGGTGTGTAATAGAGTGTGATAGGGTGTAATAGAGTGTGATAGGGTGTAATAGAGTGTGATAGGGTGTAATAGGGTGTAATAGAGTGTGATTACAGTGGTAATACAGTGTGATAGGTGTGATAATAGAGTGTGATGAATAGGGTGTAAGTGTTGATAGAGTGTGTAATAGAGTGTAATAGAGTGTGATAGGGTGTAATAGAGTGTGATAGGGTGTAATAGTGTGATAGGGTGTAATAGAGTGTAATAGGGTGTAATAGAGTGTAATAGGGTGTAATAGAGTGTGATTGGGTGTAATAGAGTGTGATAGGGTGTAATAGAGTGTGATACAGTGTGATAGGAGTGTAATAGAGTGTGATAGGGTGTAATAGAGTGTGATAGGGTGTAATAGAGTGTAATAGAGTGTAATACAGTGTGATAGAGTGTAATAGAGTGTAATAGAGTGTGATAGGGTGTAATAGAGTGCGATACGGTGTGTGGTTGTAATAGAGGTGTAATAGGGTGTAATAGTGTGGGTGTAATAGGTGTATAGGTGTAGAGTGTGATACGAATAGATTAAAGATTTTCTGAGTTTTTGTGATGATGCAACATCCTGAATGTATGAAGTCATTCTGCAGTTTGTGGTTCGGGACATAACGTAGAGGAACATAAAAGTTCTGTGTGTCTGCTGCTTTCTGGATTTCAGTTGTTTTATTAATTGGTTTTTCAGCTCGAGGCGTTCGTTGATGATCACTGCAGCAGTCGGAACTCATCGACGGATCGTTTTTTATTTATTAAAAAGGGACACGACGTCTGAGATGTTAACACGTGTTTATGTACTAACGGTTCATCCTGAAGGTGAAAGTGATTAAATCTGTGATTTAGGCAAAAGATGAGGGCGTTTTAGGCAGGAGATGGAGAAGATCCCAATGGATTCTGGTTCCTGCACTAAAATCACACACACACAGACTTCTTTTTCTGAATTTTTTAAAAAAGATATAAAAAGAGTCTGCACTCGTCCCAGGATAAGTCGTCTCCATGTATCTCCACTGTCTGATCTCTCTCAGCAGTCTGGACGCTCCAGAAGACACCAGCACATCTTACAGTTGTTCAGTCGTTAGCTCTTTTCTCAGTCCGGGACGCAGCACTCGGAATCCCGCTGGCATTTAACCAGTGACATTTCACTGTGATATCTGGCAGATCGCACAATCTCAGCTGGTAAAGACACCGAGTCGGCGTGGAGACAAAACCCAGGCCGTTATCAGTGATCGGGACACGATACCAGGCTGGGATTTTACAGAAATCTGAAAATCAATAAAAATTCACTTCGACATTTTTTTTTAGTTAATTTTTAACTGTTCCAATTTTTAGCCGAAAGAAACACTTTAGTTAAAAGTGTTAAAAGCATAATTATTTTATTAGAAGTTAAAGTCACTATTTAAAATATAAATCAAGTAAAAGATTTAAAGTGCGTGATTTTTATTGTACTTCAGTATGAATCACTGATAACTGGCTAAAATACATGGATTTTTAATGACCTGGCAACCGATTGTCTGAATAGAAAGGATTTTAGTTTTTACGATGGTGCGATCAGCTTGGCGTCTCATACACACATACACACATACACACACACACACACACACACACACAAAATATTTTATGAACAAAAAATCTATATATTCCTGTGCAGTAAAAAAGCTGACCGGAGGCTGCTGGAACAGACAGAATGTCCAACTGTGGAAAGAGTCAAACTTAATAAAGAGAAATTGTGATTTAGAAAGTACAGTGTGGCCCAGGAAAATGAACACACACCTACACACACACACACACACACACACACACACATGCATACGATATTGTAGTCAGGGGCAACGTTATCATTTTGCTGGAACGCTGTGCGCTGAACCTGATGAAAAATATGCACATGTAGCAGTTTAGTAGTTACTGTACCGTTTCTCTGGAGCACTACAACACACACACACACACACACACACACACGATACTCCTCACACTCTATTTTGTATTTACTGCATTCAACGTACTATTTTATCATTTATTTTACTTTCACGCCGTCTGTAGCGTTGTGTTTATCCACAACATCCAATCAGATGTGAGCGTTTTTTCACCTGCATCATGCATTTAAATTCTGATTTTTAATACTCCGTTCTGATTGGTTGATCCATTCTGTCTTACAGCAGCTCTCACAGTAGCGCGGTAGCTTTTTGTTAACACGTTACCATTTTTGAGTAAAGAATTATTTACATGCACTGTTTTTTTGTTGAAGTTTATTTTTACTTTAGGAAAATGTTTATTTCTTTACCGTTTAAGGAAGGAGTCTCCAGTGTCAGTGCTTTGTATCATTCGGTTTTTTATGGCAACTTGATAGGATGCAAAAGAAAGATGACTTAGAAAGATCAATTTTTATCTGTGAAGTTAGTGGCATTGTGCAATTTTTTTGTGTTTATTACTTAAAATTTTTGGGATCTGTTTTGTTGAACAATCGATGAAAATCTAAAGAATAAAAAGTAAAATTAAAATTCGTTTTTGGTGCGTTTTTCACTCACAGGAATAAAAGTATGTCGACTGACATTAAATCCATCCTGCAGAAACTTCAGTTTCCACACAAAAGGAATGAGAAAGAGATAGAGTTAGGGAAGTGAAGGTCACATGACCTGCCATTGGTCAGGTGACCCTCTCCAGGGAGTGTAATGAGATCCTTCAGTGTGTTGCTGAATGGCTGAAAGCTGGAGAGTTGCAGCGTGGGTCTCACATTTCGCTTTGCTTTTCAATGTCTTCACGTGGACGTACAGTAAAGACCAGACCGCCGAGTTGCGCCACCGAAAAACCTGTGAATTTTAGCAAACAGAAGCTTTAAGTAGTTCTGTTCTCATTCTGTTCCTCAGTGTGTAATGGACTGATGGGTCATTTCTCCGCTGCTGGATCAGGTTCCTGTCCATTTCCCTGATGAAAAGAGAACATAGGCTGTCTACAACTTGCTAATTTTCGAACTTGCTAATTCTCTCATTCTCAAATCGAGGTTAGTTAGTGGTTGCATGCGGTGGTGTTGTGTAGTGTTTTTAGGCAACAACAACAACAACAACAAAAACAGACCAGAATAGAAGAAAGAAAAGTGAGGCTGCAGCTGATTTCTTTCCAGCTCAGACTGTAGATTCATAAAACCTTAACAGTGAATGATTTACTCTTTAATATTCTCTCTTTCTTCTGAAATGATTCATCGTATGAGTCATCGTATATATATATATATATATAAAATTAAAATAAGATAAAAATTTGACATACGAGAGAGATATACCTTCCAAAACCATTCCTCAGGGGGGCGATAGTTAGTCAGAAACCCTAACCTCCAATACTTCAGGTATAACCAGGGGTTGATGTTCGTGGACTGACAGTGATAAATGGCTTAGCATGTTCTTAACCCTGGCAAAACACAGTTAGCATATTCGCAGCTACGATTTTATAGAAACAATTCTTTTCGAGATGAATCCACTTTCTCATTTTTTTGAGACTGAGTAGAATCAGGACTGAGAGAAATGTAAAGGAAGGATAAAAAGTTCTAAAAATGATCTAAATGTGTGTGTGTGTGGTGTGTGTGTGTGTGTGTGTGTGTGTGGGTGGGTGGGTGGGTCTGTGGAGCCTATACGTCAAGAGACCAATAGTATAAAAAAATTGTAGAATTGTTTTTGTTTAAATAGAATTGTATTTGGAATAAACACCCCATTAGCAGAGCGTCGGGTAAAGCAGCAAACGCTAACAATAAAACCTGAGCTCATCGATGAGGCTTTGCAGTCTTCGCCCGATTCTTTCTCTGTTGTTCTAAAGCCTTTATTGCTTAAAATATATTAAGACAAGCTGTAAAAAACACATTTCATCGTTCACACCTCTATGAAAGGTTTGTGTGCTACTTGCTAAGCTGTTCGTTATAAAACACTGTGCAGCTTTGACTGTATGGAACCTCTGCCTCGCCTCCAGGACGGCTCCTTGGCATGGATTCGGGTCTAATTTAGTACATGCTGGATCAGACGGGTCGAGTGATGTAGCAGCATTTAGACTCTGAATAATGCATGACTAGCGCGAGCGACCGTCTGTGAGGCAGGAGACTGACCACTGCCTCCGCCAGACGATAAGGGAGTCTCGGTCTGCGGCTCCGCACCGCTGTTTTTATATGTTTAACAATGGTACACACATGCTGCATTCAACCAGAGGTTAAAGTGGAAAAGAAGACACACACACACACACACCCGTACTCATCTCTGGACCCACCCTTATGCTCTCCATCATGCTTCCATCAGCTGTCATGCTTTGCATCACTCCGGCATCTTTGTTAGGAAAAAATAGGAACTGTCCCAAAAATTTCCACAAACTCTCACAGCAAGGGTGCAGATCAGAAAACCGGGGACTTAACCGAGTGTGACGGTAGACAGGAAAGCAAGAAACACTCAATGTTTACCGGTATTTTTTTTTTTTTTTATCTGGACTCATCTAGATGGGGTTTAGGAGGCAAAAAAAAAAAATCATGTAAGGGTGTGTAAATGCTGCAGAATGTCTTTACAGCAACCGTTCTGCCAATATTTTACTCTTAGTTACTTCCTGGTTTGGGTCAGAGTGCTTTTAATTCAGCTGGTAGTTTGATAAGTCTAAGAGACCTCCTAGTCATGGTTTTTTATGAGGTTTCTTTAATTCCGATTTCTGATTTTTTGTTCCATAACTCTTTACACTTTGTTGTTTAGCTGATAAACATGGAGGTGGTCATTTCTTACCCCGATTTGCAGGTCATAAATTGCACAATTTATAATGCTTTTCCACAAGGTTTTTTTTTTTTCTACATTTTTTTAACATGTTCACAAATTAAATTCTTCCTGTTATTTTATGTGTTTGTTATTTAGCCAACTTATAATTATGGTTTTTGAGACCAGGATCTGGACACAGTTCCTAGACAATTTTTAATGGAAAAAATTCAAGGGCACCAGTTTGATGTTCCCACTTCCTAGATATGTTAAGGAGAAACATCAGACTAAAAGTGGGTGTGGCCAGTCAGTCAATGTCTGGCTTTAACTTTAGCTGTATCTTTCATAATTGGCCTATAATTGGTCCTTACTTTTGTTTGAACTTTGGACAAAACTTTGGAGCGAACTACCAGCTGAAACTAAAAGCACTGTGACCCAAACCAGGAAGTAACTAAGAGTAAATATTGGCAGACCGGTTGCTCTAAAGACATTCTGCAGCATTTACACACTCTTACATGATTTTTTTTTTTTTGCCTCCTAAACCCCATCTAGATGCATCCAGATAAAAAAAATAAAAATACCAGTAAACATTGAGTGTTTCTTGCTTTCCTGTCTACCGTCACACTCGGTTAAGTCCCCGGTTTTCTGATCTGCACCCTTGCTGTGAGAGTTTGTAGAAATTTTTGGGACATTTTTTTTTTCTTTCCTAACAAAGATGCTGGAGTGATGCAAAGCATGACAGCTCGACAGAGAGGGGAAGACAATAACAAAAAAGAAGTCATGGCAACATATGCACTGATTGACAGCCATTTTTTCAGCTTTCAATGACGCGCCTCCTACTTACCCTGCAAATCCGAGCAGAGCGGTTGAAAATCTTTCAGATGGAGGTGGATTTTCGGAGTGTGAAGGCTGTGGGAGGGGCATCTTTTGTGATGAAATGCTGAGCGCTCGATGGAGAAGAAAGGGCGGGAGGCTGCCGGATCCCCGGTTGCCATGGTGACTTTTGTGCCTGGCTGAGCGACTGCTGTGTGTGACAGGGAGGCGGCAGAGGACCGTGTCTCAAACCAGTGCAGGAATTTGGCCAATAAGGCATAGATTGCAGGGCAGATGGAGCTATAAACACTGCCTCAAGCCCGTCCACACATTCCAGGCAAGTCGATGCCATGTTCTGTGGGCTCACAACCAGAAGGTTGAACTTGAGTAACTCTGATTTGAAATTCTCTTCAGCTTTTTTTTGGAAGACACCCGGCTATAGATTTCGGACATCGTCCTTTGAGTTTGTTTACTTATATTAAGACTGTTCCGAAATGTTCTGAAATTTGAGAATATTCTTGTTTGCATGACTTGTACACCAGCCACCTACGATGTAAGTACCAAAAAATCAATTTGTTTCAATTTGCTGAAAGTTTTGGGATCCTGCTTGCAGTGGTGTTTTTGGGGGGGGGGGGGGGGGGGGGGGGGGCGGGGGGGGGGGTGTCAGGAAACGGGGTCTGATCGGTGTGCATTGAGGTGTTTATTTGGAAAAAGATAACATAAGGGCACAAATAGCTTCAGAGTCTGGATCAATAACTTTGTCCCATTATGCAGTCCTGCGCATGCAACTGGCGAATCACGCAGCCATTGATCCTCTGAAGCTTGCGTGTAAGTAGCGCCGGTACCGACCTAACAAGTAACAGCGGACACTTTGATTGAAGCATGATTTGTATTGATGGTCTTATTGTCAGTGCTATGAAAGATACGTGCTTAGAAGTTTAATGAAGAATTTTTGAGAATGCAGTATGTAGCGAGAAGCTCATGGCCACCTTGCTGAAGCTGACGGATCACCTCAGCTGTCCTGCTTTATGCACATTGCACACACAAGCTGGAAAGTAATTAATCAATTTCTGCTGGAACGACCGTGAGATATACTGGAGATCTGAGTTATAGTCAGTGCCTACAAGGGGTTCAATGGATAATGTTGTGGTAGTCCATGTTCCATTAGCATGCCAGGTGTTAACCCTCACCTTCGCAGGGTAGATGATGGTAGATGAGATATTAGCTAATGTTCGGGAACCAGAAGGAACTTAGGAGGATGAAAAGAAATAATAATGTGAAGGATGCCAAAGCTTCTGTTATAAAGGAATTAGTTTTGCCTGCTCTGTGATGTAACAGATGTTTTTTTTTCTCCCGTATGCAAATGAAGGCCATGCGCAGTTGGGGGTTGTTTTATGTTTTGCATGCTGATCCCCTATATCAAATTCTCCATCTTATGTTTGTTGTTCTGCTGCTGGTTCTGGAGACAGCTCAGATTCCAGATCCTCCTCTTCAGGAGTTCCTCAAAACTTTTCGAACCAGCAGCAGGTCCACGCTGAGTGTCCCGGGATATCCTCACACACTGTACACACTCTATCAGCTACTCGTAAATGTAGAACGTATTGATTTCACTCCCTCAGCACCAAGACTGCACTTCCAGTTTTACCCTGAAATATAAGTTGCTGATTCTGCACTGGCTCTGCTGGAGAACTGCCCTTTGCTGCCCTTTGCTACCCTGTGCTGCCTTGTGCTGCCCTTTGCTGCCCTTTGCTACCCTGTGCTGGTTTATATATATATTAAGTGTGTATTGATGAAGGTTTGATGTTTTCTGTGTTAATGTTTGTTTCTATTTAAAGACTAAAGAACAGCAGCAATGAACTCTCATGTGGTGTTTATAGCTGTGCAGGGAAGTCGTGCCAAGAACTCAGCCATGTCCGTGGAATGTTTCTCCTGCCACTGGATAGGATTTAGATTTAACATCTCTCTCTCTCTCTCTCTCTCTCTCTCTCTCTCTCTCTCTCTCTCTCTCTCTCTCTCTGTGGAGCAGGAGCTACAGTTTGAGCGACTGACTCGTGAGCTGGAGGCTGAGCGTCAAGTTGTTGCCACCCAACTGGAGCGATG
>VCAZ01000024.1:3844142-3849142 GCA_005784505.1 Bagarius yarrelli
TCTCTTACTTTCTCTCGCCCTCTCTCTCTCTCTCTCTCTCTCTCTCTCTCTCTCTCTTCTTTCTCCTCCTCTGTGTGTGTGTGAGGGAGTAAAAGAAAGACTCAGGAGGGAGTTTGGTTGCATCAGTTTTATAATGATTGCAGCTCAACTTGTCCTTTTTTCCCACCAGAGGGTTTTTCTTTTTCACAGCTCTTTTTCACCAAGCATTTGGTGTGTGTGTATGTGTGTGTTTGTGTGTTTGTTTGTGTGTGTTTATTTCACACACAAAAAAAACTAAAGAATGAGACTTTGTGTAGGCGTGTGAATTCTTTAATCATGGATTGGTTATTTTTTAATTGTTTATATCTGCAGGTAAGTTACTGTTCTTGTTATTATTATGTAATAACGGTGTAATAACTTTGTAATAACAGGGTTTATTTTGTTATTAGCTGGTTGTGTATCAGCGTAAACATTCCTATCATTCTAAATGTTTATTATGTTAATAAGGCAAATATTACCCATATTATGCGCATTAATTTTGCCCCATAGCTGAATTTAACCACCGGCTTACTAACCAATCACTAAACTGGAGTGTGAACATGAACAGAGCTGCAAGAAATACTAATAGTTAGAAATGTTTATTATCTCTGTACCCTTTTATTATTAACTATATTATATTACTGAATAATAATAATCTTTATTTATGTAGTTATATATTTATTTTATTATTTTATTATTATTATTATAGTATTAACTAGCTATAAAATAATAATAATAATAATAATAATCCTTATTCTTTATTATTCAGAGCTACTCTGACTTTTGAATTTTACCAATGATTTAAAACTAATTATTCAAGAATTAATTATTCGAGAATTAATAACTTTTTAATACATTTAATTTAAATATAATGAGATTTATTAATATTACATCAGAGAGATTTTATGAATTATTATGATTTAATAATGGTGGTCTTGCAAGGCAATTCATAAAACAATCACAAGATATACTGTATATATCGGTGGATCGTATATTACAAATCCGATATCCGACAATAAAGTCTTAAATATCAGAAAAAGTATCAGCGAAACTGATTATCATTCGAGCTTCATTATTTACACAGAAAATCTGACACGAAATAAATCGGATTTGCTCGCAGAAGCTTGTGAAGTTTGTGACGCCACACGCAGTGCAAGCAGCCCAGCGCTAATTTGTATTGAACGGACGCCACAGTTTTATTCAGCCGCATCTGATTGTGTTTGTTCGACATCAATCCGGGATTGTTTGCTTGGTGGCAGAGCATGGAAATGAGAAGAGAACCTGGAAAAGAAGAAGGGATGGAATAAACACCAGCAGGGGGCGCTGTTAGGAGAAAATAATCAACAACGGCTTTGTCTTTGGTAATGAGAAGAGCTGATAACAAGATGGAAATTCCCACATGAGACGCTTACGAGGTGACGTCAGGTGCTTGAATCTGATTGGTTGGTGGGTACACTGGCTCTGTGGTGTTCTGGTGGTGCTACTACATTTCCATGCATTTAGCCGCACTGCTGATGATTGTTCACTCCTGAACATCCCACGTGTTCCACTCGCCCGATTTTCCCTCCTTGCAGATTTAAACAGTGTTTCATGGTGACGGTGCAAATGAGGCAAATTAAAGTAAACAAGCAAACAAACGCTTCCGGCTGCATGAACGCACGTTTGGCTGCTTTCCCACAGATGTGAAGCGAAACACTGGATAAACCTCAGAATTACAGCGATTACTGATCACTCTATCTCTCTCTCTCTCTCTCTGTCTCTCTCTCCCCTCTCTCTCTCTCTCCCTCTCTCTCTTTCCCTCTCCCTCTCGCTCTCTCTCTCTCTCTCGCTCCCCCCGCCCCTCCTCCTCTCTCTCCCTCCCTATCCCTCATCCCTCCTCTCCTCTCTCTCGCCCTCCCTCCCTCTGATCCCCTCTCTCTCCTCCCATCGCTCTCTTTCCCTCCCTCCTCTTCTTCTCCGGTTCTCCTCTCTCTCCTCTCTTCCCTCTGCTCTCTCTCTCTCCCCCTCTCTCTCTTCCCCCGCCCTCTCTCCCCTCTCCTCCTCCCCGCCCCCCTCCTCTCTCTCTATCCCTCCTCTCCTCCCCTCTCTCCCCCCCCCTCCTCCCCGCTCCCTCTCACCTCTCCCTCTCTCTCCCCCCACGTTTTTTCTGTCGCTCCTTCCTCTCCTCTCCCCCCTCCTCACCTCCTCTGGGTCCTCCCGTGCGTGGGCCCTCTTTCCCGGATATCCCGGGGGGGAGGTTGGGGGGGGGGGGGTGTCTGTCTCTAACTGGTTTGGGGGGCTGGGGGGGGCGGGGGGGGCTCTCTGGGGGTTTGGTTAGGGGCTGGGGGCCTCCCGCTCTCTCTCGGCAATGTCCACTCTCAAACAGCCCCCTCAGCCACTCAAGCGGAGGTCGAATTACCACTTTAAATTGCGGTATTATAGATTAATGTTCAAATCTCTTTCCTGCTTAATCCACACTGATATATGGTGCCAGTCTTTATGCTCATGATTTATCTCCCTCTATGTCTGTTTGGGTGCCTCTTTTTTCTACAATGATCATGATTTTTTTTAAGGTATTAGAAGAAAATTAATATTGTTTGTTTTTGTTTATTCTCGTGTTCATGACACTTTGCTGGTAACTCGGTAAATATATTTCTTAAATGAGTTTTATTATCACGATGACAGCATCGTCTTCCTCTCCCGTCTGCGTTTTCCGTCGGCAACCTTTTTAGTCGTCTGCCGCTTATCTTCCAGTTTCCCACCCTCTGCTTTAATAATCCTTTTCTTTTTATTTCACGCCAAAGGCTTAAGTTTCGCACTCTAATGTAGAATTCTTAACTAATCTATGACATGATGGTTCTTTTATTTATTTTATGAGCATATATTATAAATAATACTTACTTGCCTATTGGAACACCATCCTCCAGTGTGTCTTTTTCCTCCACAATCCTATCCAGATGTATCCCTCACTCTTTCTCCTAATCCACTCCATTCCTCTAGATTGGGTCCGTTTGGACTGTGTGGGTCTGTGACTAATGGTGTGTTTCGATCATTCAGCTTCAATAGTAATGAGTTGAGATCAGACACCAAATTGAGGTTTGAGGTCTTGGGTTTCAGACGGGTTCCAGTTCATCCCAAAGTGGGGTCGTTTGGGGTGATCAGAATCAGCCCTGTCGGGACTTAGAGTTCTTACTCCTCCCCTCAACTCTCTCTCTCTCTTTAACTCTGTTTCTCTGTCTCTGTCTTTGTCTGTCTCTCCCTCTCTCTTTTTATCTCTCTCCCTCTCTCTCTCTGGGTGTGAATTTAAGACCTGTGTTGATGCGTGTGAGTTTAAGACCCGGCGAGGGTGGTGAGTTAGACCCGTGTAATGTGTGTGAGTTTAGACCCGTGGATGGTGTGAGTTTAAGACCTGTGCTGATGGGTGTGAGATTAAGACCTGTGCTGATGGGTGTGAGATTAAGCCCAGTGTAGAGTTCTGTCGCACGGTCTACACGTCTTACACTCCCTTTTATCTGTCTCACCCCCGAGTCCCTAAGCGGCGTGTTGTAAATGCAGACTGTCGGCTCAATGTCACTTCCTGTCGTGTCTCCACGCGGCGTTTTCTGCTCCAGGACGAACAGTAAACTGCTGCAGAAGAAAGTGAAAGAATAAATTATTGTGATTAGCTAAAAGTGTTGAGAAAAACTGAGAGTGTGAGGCGTGGACACACACACACACACACACCATCACAAAATTACACCGTTAAGGCACCACAACCTTCAGCTGCTGTTTGTCAAACTATTGACCCATGCTCTTTGTTGTGTGTGCGTGTGTTTGTGTGAGAGTGTGTGTCTGTGAGAGTGTGTGTGCTAATGGTTCAGGGCAAACGCACTTGTAATGTGGAGATGTTGAGGACAAAACCACTCGTCTCTGATTACCTGCGGTGTGTGTTTTTGTGTGTGCGTGTATGTGGGGGGTTGGGGGGGGTGTTATGATATATGCGTATATGTTTGTAATTGTCATGGAATAGTTTACGTTTGAACACATACTTAAAAATATTGGCACCCTTGATCTCAAACAGACCGCCATCAGCCAATCAGAGCGGAGGGCGAATTACACTTTAAATTGCGTGTATATAGATTAATGTATCACAAATCTATTTCCAATGCTTAATCACACAGACATGATGATATGGTGCCAATACTTATGCTCATGATTTATTCAATCGCTTCTATTAGCATTCTGTTATGGGGTGCCAATACTTTTTTGCTACATGAATACATGAGGGGTTTTTTTATAATTAGAATTAGAATAAAATTAATATTGTGTGTTTTATTTTCTTACAGTTTGACAGATGAACATCTTTGCTGGGAAAATGAAGGTAAATATATTTCAGTAAATGAGTTTTATTATCACGATGACATCATCGTCTCCGTAGCGTCCGTCTGCGTTTGACCGATTCGGCAACCTTTTAGGCGTCTGACCACTAGACTACCAGTGTAAACGTCCTTTCAGTCATGCGTTAATTAACAGCAATTAAGAATTTTAATAATGCCGTTAATTAAAGCGGTTTATTACACGCCAAAGCGTTAAGCGTCAACGCTTAATGTAGAATTCTTAAACTAATCTATGACATGGAATTTTCATATTTATTTATTTTACTGAGCATATATTCATAAATATACTTACATAGCCAAAAGTATTGGAACACCTGATTTGAGTTGTGTTCTTTTTCTCACATCCTATTCCAGATGTTAGTCTCACTCTTTCTCCAATAATCCACTCCATTCTACTAGATTGGGTCATGTGACTGTGTGGGTCATGTGACTAATGGTGTGTTCGATCATTCAGTTCCAATAGTATGAGTGAGATCAGACACTAAAATTGAGCTTTGGAGGTCTGGGGTTCAGTCGGGGTTCCAGTTCATCCCAAAGGGGTTCAGTTTAAAGGGGTTGAGTCAGAATCAGTACTCTGTACGGGACATGAGAGTTCTTCTCCTCCAATCAGAACACAGCATGTCTTCA